>CM023838.1:14104897-14357397 GCA_013266295.2 Branchiostoma floridae x Branchiostoma japonicum
CCTTGTGTCTGACTTTAGGGTCTTTTGCCATCCTCTTTTTTTGCACTTTAAATTTACAAAGATTCCTTCCATGTTTTAAAGTTTGCGTGTTCTTGTTGGGCACCGCATGTCGACCCCCTGAGCTCAACGTCGTGATTCCCTCATCCTTTTTTGTGTCATCTTGTTCTAAGGATGGCTTTTTGTCGGTTGCCATCTGTGTTAAAATGACAAATAAAAAATCACAAACCTTTAGTTATCTCACTATATTGTAAGCACCCATGTCCGTAAGATCACATAACCTGTGACGGCCTGTGCCGTATTCCAACCTTTTTTCGGCAGCAAATCAGACACAATCCTTTGAGCTGAACAGGAAGGGGACATCTCAAGGACGGTGTCTACTCAATCAACCAATTTAGACTTAAGACCTCATAAGCGAATAAACCCAGACTGGCGCCCACTGGACGAACCGAACCCAAGTTGGCGCCCACTGGACGCACCTAAACCATGTTAGTGCACACTGGGCGGACCGGACCCAGGTTGGTGCCCAATGGACGGACCAGACCCAGGTTGGCGCCCACTGGTCGGACCGAACCCATATTAGCGCCCACTGGACAGACCGAACCCATGTTAGCGCCCACTGGACGGACCGAACCCAGGTTGGTGCACAATGGACGAACCAGACCCATGTTAGCCCCCACTGGACGGACCGAACACAGGTTGGCGCCCACCGGACGAACCGAACCCAGACTGGCGCCCACTGGACAAACCGAACCCAGGTTAGCGCCCACTGGACGGACCGAACCCAGGTTAGCGCCCACTGGACAAACCGAACACAGGTTGGCGCCCACTGGACGGATCCAGCCCAGATTGGCGCCCAATGGACGAACCGAAATCAGGTTGGCGCCCAATGGACGAATCAAACCGAGGTAGGCGCCCAATGGACGGACCGAACCCATGTTAGCGCCCACTGGACGGACCGAACCCAGGTTAGCGCCCACTGGACGGACCGAACCCAGGTTAGCGCCCACTGGACGGACCGAACCCATGTTTGCCCCCCACTGGACGGACCGAACCCAGGTTGGCGCCCGCTGGACTGACCGAACCCAAGTTGGCGCCCGCTGGACGGACCGAACCCAAGTTGGCGCCCGCTGGACGGACCGAACCCAAGTTGGCGCCCGCTGGACGGACCGAACCCATGTCGGCGCCCACTGGACGGACCGAACCCATGTTAGCGCCCACTGGACGGACCAAACCAAGGTTAGCGCCCACTGGACGGACCGAACCCATGTTTGCCCCCCACTGGACGGACCGAACCCAGGTTGGCGCCCGCTGGACGGACCGAACCCAAGTTATTATACTTGATGCAATGGCCACCTTCATTCCAAGCAAGGTTGTCACCAACAAAACTGGCGACAAAGTTTGGTTTGACGATCGCTGCAGGACAGCCGCAAACAGAAAACGACGGCTATTCAGGAAACTTAAGAAACACAACACAGAAGAAAACAAAGCTCGCTTTGTCAAGGCAAGGAAGGAATATAACCGTGCTGAGAAGCAGGCAAAAAGAAGGTACAACAGCAAACTGAAAGAGGAACTCTTAGATGGAAACCTCTCCAGCAAAAAATGGTGGAACATAGTGAACACACTCTCTGGTAGAAAAGGCAAGTCGGACATTCCTGTTTTTTAGGACCGAAATTTTACCTATACCACGGCCAGGGAAAAGGCTGAAAAGTTGGCCCAGACCTTTGCTGAGAAATGCCAGCTTAAAGATGCTGACGAGCCTGCTCCTGTGGTTCCAAAAGCAACCACACACACCAAGACCAACATAGTGTTTAAACCAAAAGTGATCAAGAAATTCCTGCACAAACTGAAACCAGACAAAGCGACCGGTCCCGATGAAGTACCCACAAGAGTACTGAAGGAGTGCTGTGCTGAGCTGGCCAGCCCCCTAAGTCGTCTTTTTAGTCTTTGCTTTGATCACGGTGTGTTTCCAAGCCAGTGGAAATGTGCATCAGTTATTCCAGTTCACAAGAGGGACTCAAAGTCCAACCCGTCCATGTATCGTCCCATCTCCCTTCTCAGCAACATCAGCAAAGTTATGGAAGCTGTGGTGCAGACAGAGCTTCAGAAGTACCTGCTGCAGAACAACCTTATTTCAGACCGGCAGTTTGGATTCAGACCACATCACAGCACAGCCGACATCCTTACCATTCTTTCCCAGCATTGGTCCAATGCACTGGATAACGGCTATGAAGTCTGTCTCATAGCCCTGGACATCAAGGGGGCTTTCGACAAAGTATGGCACAACGGACTTTGCTCTAAACTCAGAAGCAAGGGAGTCTGTGGCAAGCTGCTGACATGGATTAAGAGCTACCTTTCTGACCGTTCAATCAAAGTGGTCCTCTCTGGCCAGTCCTCAACCACCACATCCATCAACGCCTCTGTCCCTCAGGGTTCAATCCTGGGACCCCTGTTGTTCTCAGTCTTTATAGATGATGTGGGAGACGGGTGCGAGAGCCCTCCATATCTATATGCAGATGACTCCACTCTCTACTGTGTAGTCAGAACAAATGATGACAGAGTATCAGCAGCAGCAAGCCTAAACAGGGACTTGGAAAGGATGAGGATCTGGGCAGAGAAATGGAAAGTTACATTTGAACCAACCAAGTGTAAAACAATGGCAATCTCTAGAAAAAGATCTCGAGCAAGGGCAGATCTTTTCTTTGGAAACACCAAATTGGCTGAGAAAGATGAACTGGAAATCTTGGGAGTCACTATTGACAGTAAACTCAGCTGGACAAAACACACTTTAAATACTGCAGCTAAAGCTGGTCAGAAACTTGGAGCTTTGAGGCGAGTTGCCCACAAGCTCGATGCCAGCGGAAGAGCTGTAGTATACAAGGCACAAGTACGCAGTATTATGGAGTATGCCTCACTGTGTTGGATGAGTGCACCTGCCACCTCCTTGGGACTTCTGGATTCTGTTCAAAGGAAGGCACTCAAAATCATAGGCACAAACGAACAGGAAGCCAGGTCGACACTGAACATGCCATCTCTCCACCACCGTCGCCAAGTGGCTGCTGCGGCACTCTTGTACAAAATGCACACCGACACGTGTCCAGCAGATCTGAAGACAATGCTCCCTAAGCCGTACACCCTCAGACGTACAACCAGAACTAGCCTTGCTATGCCATCCCATGCACTTGCACAACCAGTATCTAGAACCTGCTCCACCGGCCGGACCTTTATCCACACTGGAGTTCTGATCTGGAACCAACTCCCAGACACCGTTGTGGGTATCATCAACAACAACGGCCTGCAGTCCTTCAAAGTGAGGGTCCACCGACACCTCCTGCATTGAAACTGTGAACACTTGGCAGCTGTGAGCCATTGCTTGCCCACTAGATTGTCTCTTACATGTGCACAATCTGGTGGGTATTGCTCACTACAGCACATTATAAATATATAAAAATAAAAAAAAGTTGGCGCCCGCTGGACGGACCGAACCCATGTTGGCGCCCACTGGACGGACCGAACCCAAGTTGGCGCCCACTGGACGGACCGAACCCAGGTTGGCGCCCACTGGACGAACCGAACCCATGTTGGCGCCCACTGGACGAACCGAACCCATGTTGGCGCCCACTGGACGGACCGAACCCAAGTTGGCGCCCACTGGACGGACCGAACCCAGGTTGGCGCCCACTGAACGGAAAGAACACAGGTTGGCGTCAACTGGACGGACCAAACCCATGTTAGCGCCCACTGTACGGACCGAACCCATGTTGGCGCCCACTGGACGAACCGAACCCATGTTGGCGCCCACTGGACGGACCGAACCCAGGTTGGCGCCCACTGGACGGACCGAACCCAGGTTGGCGCCCAAAGGACGGACCGTTTGACGGAATCCGTCGCTATGTGGAAACTGCCCCTTACCGTAACACTGAACGGACCAAATTCGTGGCTTCAACACAAGCTATTCAATGACAAAACAGACGTGGACTGGCGTCGCAACTACAACTACAATAGGTGTTTACCTGATACTCTGATATATCTGATATCAAACCAGAACGATAAGACATGTTGCGACAATTATAAGTTAAAAATATCATTTGTTGACGTAGAAGTGAATACCAATAATACCAGAAAAAAACTAATTTCTTATATTTGCCCCAAAATTAGCTATAGAGACCGAGTCGATAAATAAAGATAGAACACTAATGCTGGAGACATAGGGTTCTGAAATATTCACGGACTAGGAAGGAATGTAGCCTTAGAAGTAGTTCCGAAAAACTAAAAAAATATTCTCTGTAATGATACTTGTAGTAACGAATCTTTAAAAGTTGACATTCAGAATTGTCAAAATTTGTCATCTGTCAGACAAAAGCAACAGAATTATTTTATACTTAAAAATGAAACCTCAAAAACCATAAACGAGAGCGTTGAACTTTTGAATGTTAAAACTACCCTGGGGTCTCGTATTAAAAGACTCGTTAGGTCTCTCCAAACATGTATCTATATGTAGTATGTACATGTACAAAATGTGCTGCATACTCCATCGTTCACATAAGCGTGGATGATTCTATTTTCGACATTTTAGAGCAGGACGTAACATCTTTCACATCCAAAGGCCGTGTAATTCTCAGGGAGGCTTTAGCAAAATAGGACTTACAAGACTTCACTAAAAAATAGACGTTTTAGCTGGATCCAGTTCTGCTCGTCCTTAACCTAGACATTCCTAGAAAGCGTACCGAGAAAAAACGGCTTGGATTTCTAGCAGCTCGTTGTTTTACTACATCATTATCTTTAGCCCATATATTGAACTGGGAAACACGAAAACAAAACCCACGACCGTTCCAATGTTGCTTTGTCTGGAGTCTTGATTTTAGTGATACATTTATAAAAGCGCTAAGTACTCATCAGTTTCTCAGAAATAAGATAAATTTCTATCTTTAGATAAAAATGCCATGAATTGAACACTTAAAACAAAGGACAATATACGTGGACTTCAAGAAATTTCAGTACTGGCAGGAGAGATGTCTCTGGAAATGAGAGGTAAGAAAAAGACAAATAATTGTTTCACATGACCTGATATGGAGCTCACAAAGAATTTCTAAACATAACTTTGAGTAAACAACCTTAAAAATCTACTCATAAGAGGCAGCTATTGATCAGAAGGCGCAAATGGCCATGGTAGCAGAAAAACAACTTAAAAATCTTTAAGGCAGTACCCCGACATGCACGTCCTTTTTTTAAACTAGCTAAAGAGCTAGAAATATTGACTCAAAAATGAAGAAAACGCACCAGAGCATTCAATGGTGGAACATTTTAAAACTCTTTCTGAAAAATCTACGTTAGAAATGCAAGATTTTGATTCCAAGATTGAAACTGTCACTTTAAAAGAAACTTAGAGTACTACAAAACCGGTGCCTTTTTGACTATCAAAGAACAACCTAAGAAAATAAAATTGCCATTCAAGGACTCGGTTGTTTAAACAAGACATACAAATAGTTTTTCCCTCACTGTTATTTTGGAGTAATATAATTTTTTAAAAGTTGTAGTTTCATCACAGCAATGAAAAGTCTGCAAAAGAAGACATTTCGAGCCCTCTACACAGTATTCATTCAACTCTAGCAATCCAGCAATAATATCAGTGTATAGTAAACTATTTGATGCATATGTAGTTCCTATATGGCGCAAAGGTAAGGAGCAAGGATGTGCTGAAAGATAATTATCCAGTTGAACAAGTACACAAATAATGCCAGCAACCTCGCTACAGGAGTAGAACTCGACAGATGCCGCCTTTGGATTGAAGTATACACTAGAATCTACCAACATCATAAAAGATTAGTTAGAGAAATACTGAAATATAGCTTACAGTATGAGGCTTCTTCTTTACAGCAAGGCTTTCACCGGTGTACAATACAATACTGGCTTTACAATACAGTCAAACCTGCTAATTCGAAGGCGATCACCTCTTTAAGACGACCGCCTGACAATGACGACCACCTGGCCAACGCGGCCACGACCGCCACGATTACCTCGAGTTGAGTCCGCTCATGGCCCGATATCTGACCGTGGCAACCAGTCGAAGGGGTCTTAATTGTTTAATTTTTTTTCTTCAATTAGTAGAAACATCGATTCCTAAACGGGCTAGTTTGCCTTGGGTTTCGACGGTAATGTTTTCGTCAAAAGATAAAGCCAAGATGGCCGCCGCTGGGTAATTTTGTGTCCATGGGGCAGTCCACTATAATATGGGATAAAACTTTAGCGGGCGTGGGGACGCCATCCAACGTCAGAAATACACACTCCTTTTCAGACTACACATAATCGGGTGGCAATGCCAAGCAGCAGTGTTATAGACCACCATTTTAAAACCTTGGGTCATCCCCTAACACAAACCTTGGGTGATCTCCTAACACAAACCTTTGGTGATCCCCTAACACAAACCTTGGGTGATCTCCTAACACAAACCTTGGATGATCTCCTAACAAAAGAAAAGCTCCATTTTATCTACAACACTGATGAGTCTAGGGTGACTCTAGACACTAATGAAATCACGAGTGAACTGCCGCTACGTGTTGTTTCCACCCAGATGCCGAGTGTGTGGTTGAGGCGCGCTAGGTCTACGATGCACAAGTATTATTTGTGCTAGCAATTGGTACCGTCTTTGAAAAAGACATTTAATAGAAAGATACTAAAGATATTTCCCTATATGTTTACGAAATTTTGATGATGGATGCGTATGTCAATATATTTTAATCAATTTTTCTTACTTATTAGAGATAGGGCCGCAATCACTGTGTAGCAGGGTTTGTTGCTCCAAATAAAGCCCCTGTCACAAATAGCCGAATATGGCCTCCCGAACACTGCCGAACTCCCCCGAACCATGGTTAGAAGAAGGTCGGGAACAAGGTCGGCTGGGACAGCTGGGTTGGCCGGTGTTATGCCAGGCCGGCTACTGTTCGGCTGCACCAGGTTAGTTAGTGATTATCGGGTCTTCTTAGCAGGTGCATTTCGGGGGGTGGTTGGCAGCCAAATTTGGCTTGAATTTAACTCAAATTGATTCCATTCGTATAGGAAGGTAGGCGTAAATCTAGTCGGACTGCTCCCTGACGTCAGCCAACGTTGGTCGGCTGGTGTTCGGGGGGAGGTTCTAAATGTGTGTCAGCTTGAGGTTGAGCCGGATTGCGCTAGATACAGCTCTCCTCTCGCAATCATAATTTTCCCGTCCTTTATTTCTGGTAACTTCAATCTTTTACCAAATTCTGAAGAGAGGAAGGATACAAAAGATAGGGTACCCTGTTTAGCACAACATTGAAATGCATATTCACGGAAGCAGTTTACAGAGTTTTACGGGGAATAAACTACCAGAATGTAAACAAACATGGCTGTAGACTTACAGCAGTGTTTCCACCTTTTAAACACTCGTATGGTTTAGTATTTTGGCACCTGCACTTCCTGAATGACGTATGGTTGATACAACTTACTTTGCAGTCAAATGACCATTAAATTGACATTTTGTATCGTCCAAATGTTACATAATGCAGCTTAAAGGTACGGCATCTACATTACAGTTTTTAATAACATTGTACGGTTCTGAAATCTTGGGATCGTTCAAAGTCTGAAATCCTCCCCAATTGAAGCCGTCCATATAAAATTTTGTAAACAGTCTTTAAATGTCCCAAAATCTTCGTGCAATCTAGCTGTGATGGCGAAATTAGAATAGAAGCGTCTCTTAACGCCATTCACGACTTTCACACTTCCCATAATGCCTAGTAAAAGTCACGGATATTGACGTCATGATTCATCTGTCCCACCCCCTCCCCCTTCCTCCAACAAGTTTTATCGACAAACTGGTCAAGTATAATTGTTTTGAGTTCCTTATCTAGTATAAAGCACATGCCATAATTGTATTTTTGTTGGAATTAGAGAAAATGACAAAATGGCTTTCCTACTCTGGTTTGGGCGCCAAGAAACTGACGTAGGAAAGCCTTTTCGGTAGAAGCAAGGAGCTTCTAAAGAAGGAAGAACGATAGAAGGTATATAGTTTATACTAGATAAGGAACTCAAAACAATTATACTTGACCAGTTTGTCTATAAAACTTGTTGGAGGAAGGGGGAGGGGGTGGGACAGAAGAATCATGACGTCAATATCCGTGACTTTTACTAGGCATTATGGGAAGTGTGAAAGTCGTGAATTAAACACTACATCAGAATTCGCCAAAACGTGCCAGCTGATAGTCTTTCAGCAGACGCCCTTCTCTGTCAGTTTGATTTAGATACAGTAGGTGCTAAATGCTGGGCTTCTGGTGTCCGCAGCACATTAGGGGAATGTGGTTTTGGCTATGTCTGGCATTTGCCCATGTTATCTGTCTTTAATTCACCTAAAATAATCTTATCTATCTACCAACGTTTCAAGGACAATTATCTCCAATTTTTGGAACAGAAATGCGGAACAACGATAAATTGCGAACATACGGAGTACTTAAGAATACTTACGGCGAGGAATCGTATCTAAAAATTACAAACACTCGTCACAGAACAGACGAGTCAGAACCTGTACATATGTAGTATGGAAAAATGTTTCTTGAACTACTCTATCATCATGACCTGTACTTAGCTTGTAAGAGCATAAATGTACAATAAAGGTCTTTCATTCATTAAGGTGACCAATCCCTCACCAGGTTCAAATGTTCAAGAATTTTAACTAAAGTTCCTCTTAACAGCCTACTATGACACTATATAATCTAAATCACATCACATCATCTAGATGTAGTTGTAAATTTTTTGTCAATACAACTTTACGTTACAAATTCTGTTATCGAGACGTGGCCCATCTAGAAGATGACATGTAATTTTTACCAAGCAGCAACGTCTTGAGCAAAAACGTGAAATTCGTGACCGTTTAAACAAGTGCTTCATATATGATCACAAACCTAAAAAAAATGACTCAGGATTTTTACAAATTTGTAGCAAGACACAGCAGTATGCAAGCTTTAAAGTTCATCTGTTTTGGTAGATTTTGAAGCATTGTTAATCTATGGTTCGTAATAATATGAAAAATAGGACTTACCCAAATGTTCGACTGAACAGCAACATTCGTCGTAGAAAAACGTTAATTTTCCCACATATGTTGTGAGCCAACGTTTTTAGTCCTGCCGCAAAGCATTACAATTGCAGAATGGCGCTGCCAGTAATTATTCACTGCTTTTTAAATTTTATTTTGACGTCCTTCAGCCTAATCTTCCAGAGGTTAAATATTCACTAGTAAGCATAATATTAAACACCAGAAAAACATACGTGTACCATTATTAACATACATATGCAAGCGTACGATTCAGAGGCCAAGGGTCAGTCCTATGCTCTGTGCCAATCCCATTCAAGGCTGTTTAGAATAGCAAAGAGAGGTTTAGAATGATTTAATCATTTGTCCCTAAATGCACCCACGTACATCACCCGCGCAACAGACCAATCGTGAACAGTGATGCATTGATATTGGAAAACAAAGAAGACAATATTTTTCCTCCACTGTCGGTGCCAACATATGGGCATTTCGAGGTGGAATGAATCGTGCGATTTTTGTTGTTGTTGTCATGTCAGGAGAATTTGAATCAGCGAGTCCAAAAACCAAGACGTTTTCGGGTTTAAAACATCTATGGGACTAGTAATACAATTGGTGTGGCCTATGGTCAAAAGTGAACGATAGAGAAAGAGTAGAGAGAGAGAGAGAGATTGAGAGAGAGAGAGAGAAAGGGGGGGGAGAGAGAGATGACATTGAGACGTTGAGGTATCTTAGTAGGCATTAGTTTGGGATTCGCTGTCACTCAACTGTACAAACCTGCGGATATCACAAGCAAGCAGACAAACAAACAAACAAACAATCAAACAAAACACCCATACATAGACAAACACACACACATACACACACACACACACACACACACACATATCCACACACACACACACACACACACATATCCACACACACATATCCACACATATCCACACACACACATACACACATACAAACACGCATACAAACACGCATACACACACACAGTACGCAGTTTTCAGATAAAAGGACTTACCTACACAAGTAACTTTCTTCTTACTGTAACTTCGATAAGTGATGAGGAATGATGAAATAGCAATGTACCAATACACACCGATATTGATTATTGTGGAGGTATGAACAAAATGCACAATGTATGGTATAATGGAGTGTGCTACTTTTTAACTACTGGCAGAACGTGGGTAGATAAATACGTGTTAGAATGTTCATGTATACTGAAATTCATTTTACTCTCAAAAGCACACGTAGCAACTGCCGATTTAATCAATATTCGGCGTTTTAGTATGTGTCGCCAGATGACGCTTTTCTGAATAACTACATGTTGTTTATACAGAGAAAAACATGCTTCAAGGAACTCGTCAGCACAATTTATAACAATTACAGAATATTTCTTATTCACCGATAAGCCTTACATAGTTTATCCGGAATGCGGAAATTCACAACGTTATTTGCATAGTCGACAGATCTTAACAGTTAACAGAAGATAAGAGGTTCATGGCACTGCCTAAAACAAGCGGCCAAGGTATACAAGATGACATGTTCTGTTGCACTACTGATTGCCAATACTATTTATCATTTTCGTCATCAATTAGACTATACTGTACGTGACAGGTCACAGAACTGTGTACGTGTGGACTGTTATCACCGGCCAAAGGTTAGGTTCGGCCGCAAACATTTGCACGAGAATTAATGTCAATAAGTGACAATGTGGCTGTTTGATAAAGCTGGCAAGTCTGCCAGACTAACTATGGAGAGTGAAGAATTTTGTACTCAGGGTACACTGAAAACGGTTCGTCAGCAGAACTAGGGTTTACTAAGAAAGGCTGTTGCTTATAACTAGGTACCGTAACAGTAGATGCACGGAACATTCTTCAATCTCCACAACCAGGCAAAAGTTTGCCTGAAACTATAACTTGATCTTGCGCCATGTATTGGACCAAAAGCAATGGACGGGAGCCAGCATACTGTACGCAAAACAGCAAGACATGGGCAGGTAAGAGTTTTAAAAACATTTTTACATCAATGGATCGGTTCCTGTCGTCCCTACTAGAGGCCTGGTATTTTTAGACTGGAATCTCGTCTTGTATGTGCTCTAGTAGCGACGTTTGGACGGAACAAAGCTGACTAGGCTGGGCTCCAGGCTAGGGAGCTGTAAGTACCGGGAAGTTTAGAATAAGAATGTATCCACATGTCATTGGGCAGATGTGTGGATAGATTCTCATCGAGAATAGCAGCGGAAGGTGACAACATGTGGCCAAAACATGCGGACCAGACACCACGGTCATGGTAAATTTGATGATAATTTTTACATATTAATCAAATAAGACTTTGGAAGGCTTTTGGAGTTTGGATCGAGTCTTCTAATCTGTACCTGGTGTGCACCTAATCTTCGCATATTAGTATATGCTATATGATCTCGAATGATCTCGTCTTTTCGTTCTGACTCATACTCAAAAAAAAAAAAATCATATGTATTGTGAAGCACCATAACATGGCTTAATACAACTCAAGCTCAACAAACATTACCCATGTTAAAATTCTAGCAGACTAGGGATCAATGAAGGTGTGTTGTTAAGTGACAGTACATGTATACGTAGGGATTGCACATGGACATGTAACGCGGGATGGACCTTGGATCTTGCCAGTGGGGTGGGGGGGCATAACGGGGCGAAGTTCAGTGTATGTTACACGTAACCAGTCTCCGTTAGGAAATTGACAGGCTGTTTCTAAGTGAATAAGGGTTTCGATCCATTAATGTTTACCTCGTTTCTACCGACTAACCCTTGGGCAAAGATGACTCGACCAATAATGCCGATGAGTCGTTTCAATACATACTGTAGATCGTGAAACTTTCGCTATAGTTTTATTGTTCAAGGTGAACCCTCTACGTGAATTTATGACACCGTGAATATGTCTTCCTTGTATGACTACTGCAGAATTGCTTTAACCGCGAATTTAAAACACCATTTCCCTCCTACGGCAAAATAAATCCACAGCAAAAGTTTCAGGATTTACAGTGGATACTAGTATGTACTGTACTTTCCAACACAAGAATTGGACCTACGCATATTTTCGACCGTTTCATAATGACTTCTGCCAACACAGAACTTTTCACGCCCATTCTTCGTTAACGTGTGCAATTGCTGTCGCATGATAGTAGCGGGCCACCAAGTTTTTAAAAGAAGCAATAACTGCGTATCTTGGGCTTTCCTGTTATCAGTACATGATAGTAATATACTAAGTTATGTTTTACCGCAACTGTCACCTGCCTTCGGGTCGTCCAGGAGAAGATTCTGCTAAGAAACACGCTAAAATCACCTGTCGCAACCACTAGTAACGCACAAAACGTCGGGTTCAAACAATGAAAACGTGTGAGTTGACTTAATTTTCAGTCATAATCTACACCTATCCACCAAACTGTCTTGCCACAGGTGGATGAACTTGTCCAGCTGGCGTCCATACTAAATCTGATGCCGTTTTAGTTTTGTCGCAAGGTTTTGTCTAACCTACGTTATGGAAAGATAGACGGGTATAATTCGCCCACGAAAAGACATTTCACAATAATTTTCATACTTTCTTATCCGCTAGACTGTGTTTTTTGCGAAACAAATCCATGGCAGGGAGAACAAAACACGAGTATCGGAAAAATGACAACAACAAACAGCGTCAGGCCGTTTGTCAATTTTCAATTCTAACCTACGTTATCATGGTTATTCCATTGAGATTAGAGACAGATACTTACACTTCCATTCATCAGAAAGAGGGTCATCAGATATACATTTGCATAAATTGCGTAAATTTCATAGTGTAAGGGCTGACGGCTTGGATTGTATTGATCATCATAAGCATAATTCTAACCTACGTTATCGTCTAACCTACGTTATCATTTTTTTCTTCACTGTGTTATCGAATTTACAGGAAAAGGATACGATGCAAAGTTCGATTAAGAGCATTTTATCAACTGTAACAATACTGTAGTTGGCCTTGTCTTGCTAGAAAATCATAGTACAGAACGTTTACTCTCCCTGCTAGCGCTTTAATCTCCAAGCAGATGTAGCACGTGAGCTTCTTTTGGCTATTTGGTGGTGTCTTTGGTGGTTTGTTACGGAGATTACCATATCTACAGACAAAAAACTTAATATCTCGAAAAGTATAGGTGGTAGCACCGTACAAAATTGGCAAAAGATAGTCGACAATACTGGTAACAAGTTCAGCACATTTGTTAGGTATTTGGAAGAACTTTATTTTTCACAAATTTCTACCCCCTATTGCACACGTTAACGGAGAATGGGCGTTCAGCTCCATATTTTACTTGTTTTTGCAGCTCACAATGTGGTAACGTTTACTGACCAGTGCCATATGACCCCGCGGTGACGTGTTGTTGTTACAGAATAAGGTTTGTCATTATTATCTAATCCAATAACAAGTTAAATCAATCGCCTTGCCTTAGATATGTGGAGTAATGCGACTGTGGTAAGTGGTATTGTTTGTGCATAAAAGATGATATCTGAGTTGTAAATAAAACATATCGGTCGCGTCATTCGGTAACGGGGGGTGCCCTAACATCAAATGCTTTTTTACACGCTCGAACTCACGGCGCTCTATCGCTAGTTGTCGGAGAGTGGTCAGGTTTTGATGAATGAATTTTGAAAACCTTTATGTAAAGAGTATACTTGGATAAAAAATGCATTCATACTATTCATGAGCCCTTCACGCTCCGCGTTATAAGCGGCAAACGCTGTGAGACATTTTCGTAAATTTACCTTCGTGAATGTGCTACGCTAGACAGCATGCCCTAACTTCGAACGCTTTCGTAATTTTGCTCAGTTCAGGCGTTGATGATGGAATTAAGTAAAAAAAAAAACAAGAATTGAATTTTGTGATATTTAAGCTTTCTTTTGATAGTATAATTGCGATTATGTGTACTTGTCACCTCACGTGAGGAGGGCTGTATTGAACGCAGTTCAGTCCGTGTTTGACCAAAAACCCGTCTTACGCAATCAACGCGGTCCCATAGGAATCATGGGAAATGCAGACGACAGTGGTGGTGACGTAGTGTTGACGTTGTTTTCTCAGGTTGGTTTTCTACTACACAAAAACCTGGAGACCCAATTTTTTACTGTTTCGTAAAGCTTTATTTGTAATGTATGTGGCAGCTATGTGACTGCTTGGTACAGGCCGTTTATATCTGGCACGAGCCGCCGCTACGAAGGGACCCCTTTTTCAGCGCCATCATTATGATTGGTGAAAACGACTGAAATTTTGTTTTTCGATAAAACGATAAATAAATATATAGAACTATACTTTGCATGCAAATAACATCTGTATGCATTGACTATGTTTACTTATCTTTTTATTTAGCAAAGTCAGTGGCAACAAACACGGCATACTTTTGCATATTAATAAGATCAGTAAAAAATCCGTCCGAAGTTAGGGCACGTGCGAAGTTAGGGCACCCCCCGTTAAAATAATTGATGAATGAAAGACAATTGTTGTACGTTTGTGCTCTTACAAGCTAAGTACTTGTCATGATGATAAATTAGTTCTAGGAACATTTTCATTGGCAAATAAATACCTACATATGTACAGATTCAACTTCTTCTCGCTTCTGAAGACAAAATGAATTAAACAATAGATTGAGATTACAATTCAATGTTTATCTAGTTGTATGAGAAATATGAATTTTTCTGTGAAAGAGGAAATCAGTCATACTGCTGCAACGTACAATAAGCTAGAGTTCCACGACCTCATACCTTCGCTAAATGAGGTACCCTTTATGACTGATGAATTATAGATTTTCACCCTAATTACGCAAAGAAGATCCTCATTTATATGAATTACATCACTTGATCATATTCTCCTCACAATGGCAGTGTTATCTTAACGAAGAAGGCCAATGAGGTCCTGATTTGAATAAGTTATGTTGAATGGTTCACCTCCATTCCAGTTCTAAATGCACAAGTATGAAATTGCCAGCATTAACCACTATGGAATTATAGTATTTTGTCATTAAATATGCAAATTGGGTCTTTATTTACATAATTAATATATGGCAATGTTCCTTTCATTCTTAATTACATATGTCACAAGGTAGAATAGTCCTATCATAGACGGTAGCTGAATTATAGAATTCTGTCATTTATTATGCAAATTAGATCATAATTTGCATAACTGTCATCTAATCATGTCAAACATCACTTAAGCTACTTATACACCAAATATCAAGACAATCCGTCAACTGGTTATTGAGTTATCCTACTTTAAACATTTTCAAACAAATGCTCCTGCAGTTCTAGAGCAAGCTGCTAGGGGGCCCAAACTTATGTCACTTTTTTCCGAGCATAAAAGCTACATACCATCCAGAAATCATGACCCTAGCATATCCAGATCACGAGATATCAAAACCGGAAGTTCCGTTGCAGTACCATTACAAGCCGCCAGGGGCCCAAAATCTGATCATTTCAAGGTCTCATCAAGACCTATCCACCTACCAAATATCAAGATAATCCATCTTTGCCTTCTCAAGATATGCTGTTAACACACACACACATATACACGGCCACGAAAACATATACTTCTTGGCGATGGTAATGATCAATTATCGTGATACATAGATTGAACTATCGGACTGTTAAGTAAACCATTAGGGTGTCGAATATATGCTTGAATAGAAGCTTTATTAATTTGGTCAAAGTCTGTTTTATTTGACTACCGAACATTTGCCGTGTGGTCATAATTTAAGACTAAGTTGTTTAATAATATGTTCGTCCTTTCAGTACTGTACGTACCAAGCAGATTTTGGGTGAAACACCGAGCCTCTCTTACAGCTACTGCAGTTCGTGTCTTTTCCACATGACGATCCTGCCCTGCCAGGGGTTATGCTGAGGAAACTAATCGACTCATCTGAAGCCAAAAGGGCAGTATGGGTTCCTTTTCTTCATTTCTTTTTTTCTTTTCACACTTTCTGATTTGAATTTACAATATGGTTGTATACACGGGGTACTACTTGATTTATTTTTACATAATCACTACTAGTATTTACGTGAGGTCAAAGCGCCACAATGCAGAATCACACGAAGGTAAGGGGGTATGTTTACTCTACACACAAGGGCGCGAAACGAGTAGGGCAGCGCGCAGGCGCAGACGCTCTCTGATATACTAAAACTCTTCCTTTCCTTCTCTTCTTTACTCTTCTCCTCTTCTTACGAAACATGCACCACTAACCAGTGATCCTTTTCATGTTTCAGGATATTTTTGTGGTTTTGTCGCTGCAAAATAAGACATGTGATAAGCAAGTTATCCTAGCTAACGTCATTTTATAACAACAACAACAAAAAAAAAAACTATGGCAAGTATAATGCTGGATAGCTTGTTTTCATATGTAAGCACTTACTTCGGAAAGACGTTCTTACTGTTGCCACTGTTTCAGCTGTAACCACCACTGCCACACTCCCTCCGGCGGCTCCTGGCGGTACTTCAGCCGTGTCAGAGACTGTAACATCCGGGGTACACACGGGGAAACCGGCGTTCACCTTACCGACAGTACCTTCGATCGTAGATCTAGCAGGAGAGGGTAAGAAGCAGCACGCAACAAAAAGTAGCAGAGATTTTCGTACGTTTACAACAAACTTTGGAAAAGAAGTACAGAATAAATCTTACAATTCTACCTACTAAACAGTAAAGGCTATCATGATCTGTAATAGCTTGTTCCAGACTACTTAACAGGTGACGATAATCGTATGATTTCTAACAACAAATAATTCTCATACATGTCACATCTGAAGAAATATTCAAATCTCTTTTCAAGCTGACTAGCCTGACTAAATCACCCTTATAGCACCCCCCCCACACACACACTGTCAGGGGCTGGGGCTCCATCTATCTATAAACACTGACTAGGTAATGACTAGAATGCTATATTCCAGAAGTTTGATCGGACAACTTCAATAGTCTTTTCCTGAAGTTCCGTCAGCATTCTAGTGAGATAGTACGTCTTATACTGCACAGTGACTTCTAACATAGGAATAAAGTCATAAAAGAAAACATCATTGCTTTTCTAGCTCAATGTTTTTGGCAATATTGCATTTGCCTCCATTGGTTAGATCAATGTACTACTGGAGAGTATTGCAGTGTGGGTCAGTGTGTGTCATTACTTTACATGTTCACTTATTAAGCAGGCCGTCACTATTACATTATTTTCTTACAGGATACCACCACATGTAAAATAAAAGATTAAGTCTGTTTTTTTTCTTTCCCCAAGCCTTTGCTATGTTGGAGTGTACAGGGGAGTACATGAACATTGTGTTCCTCCGCGCACACATTCCAGACTTCGATAAGGACCACCTGCACCTCATAGACCCATCATGCACAGCGACCGGAAACGCTACACACCTTATCTTGACTGCACCGTTTGACGGATGTGGAACTGTCAAAACGGTGAGTACTGTTTGATAGATAACTTACTCATTAAAACTATGTCCATTTTGTTAAATTCCTTGAAATAAGTTATCATTTCAACATGGCTGACAATGCTATACAGCGCCTTCTAATGGCGTGACTTGGCAGATGTTTTAAGAAACGACTATTTTTGTAAGAATAATAATCAGGGCACTCCAGCCATCGCTAAACAGAAACGACGGTTCTGTAACTCTCGCGGGTCTACGATCGGAAGTGATTGGTCAGTTATCATCCTAAAGAAGGCGACAGTAGTCGTTGAAAATTTGATCTTTGTGTACACTCATGTACCCTTTGTGTCTGAAAAAAGTTTAGAATCGTACTAGAATATAAAAACATTGAAACAGATTTCCGTACTTACTATCCGTGTCAATTCTTTAATATAATTACTTTAGGTCACGGAGTCAGAGATCATCTACTTCAACAAGGTCCTCAGCCATGACAACGATGGCATCGCCTTCATAACTCGCATCCGGGAACTTGAGGTGCCGTTCGAATGCCGCATGGACTCACGGGATACCGTGAGCGCCATGTTCAGTCCGCAGATTGAGAAGATCTACTTCTTCACGTCGGCTCACGGGAAGTACAACTTCGACATGCAGCTGTTTCAGTCAGTCACCTTTCAGCAGCAAATAGGTACATATGTAGTATGACGTTTTCTCTTCAAGAAATCTTCTAATATACATGCATGTTGCAATATACTTTTACAAACTGAATGGGCACTTCAAATATATCCTCCACCAGGCCTTTTTTATGGGTGGTTGATATGGTATGTATTGACCAGGGGGATGAGTCCTAGTAAGGGTAACATTTCCCCCTAACGCGGGCAAATGCAAACTTCCCAGACAAATAATTCTCCCTATAGCTAGCGTAATCTAGTATAGAGTAGATTCAAGAGTTTTGAATTATCAATGCGACGCCATTATAGAAAGTCGCAATCTAATATTCCTCGTCAATATGAAACAAATCTCAGTACCAAGTCTTGATGCTAGAATCTTATTGTACATGTTTTCAAACAATGAGTCTTTTTCTCCAGACACTTTCCCGTACGTGGTGCAGTTGAACCAGCCGCTGTTCGTGCAAGTCGAGGTCTTGACTACCGACCAGGATCTACAGCTGTTCGCAGAAAACTGCCTGGCCACTCCGTCAGCCAACATACTGGACCCGATGTTTTACACATTCATCAGTGATGGGTAGGCCTTGTGAAATAAATATTATTCATAAACATGATTTCTAATCACACAGAAAAATGTTAAAAGCATCTTCAGTTTGCATATTTATGAATTTCACAGTATATACTGTGTAGTAATAGTATCCATGGCACTTTGTTAAAGTCCTCGTGTGTTTCCTAAAAATGGAAATGAATGTTTAATCACAAGGCCACACTGACTTAATTCTACGGATGACATCCTCTGGAAACCCCAAAACTAATACGAGAGGCATATCAAAATCCAGCAAAAAAGCTGCTAAACCACAGCGGTACAATAGCTGGTATTGCAAATTTGCAGTAGTACATAACGACTTTTACGACAAGCTGGCACATGCTGGCCTTTTCCGGAAGTTATGAATCGGTACTGTACTGAGTTCTGGAGTTCCTTGGAACCTCGGTAGCCAGGGTGCCATCCTCCGTAGTTACCACCGGCTCTCGTGTTGCTAGCTACCTTGGACTACTGCGGATGACACCCCCTTAGAGCCTCCCCAGAGGTGTTTTTTAGAACAGGCGAAAATTAATGCGTGCACGGATGTCATCCATCAAACCAAATCAGTGTAGCCTTAGCTATTTACTGAAACTTTATTCAGATGCATTGCAATGTCCACCTTTGTTTCCTGTAGATGCCCGGTGGACAGCACCTTCCTGTCCCTGTTCTCAAGCAGCCTGAAACAGCAGCGCTTCAGTATCAACTCCTTCGCTTTCGTCAAGGACTATCCTGAGGTAAAAACTCACTTTTGTACTTACTTAAACTGCATTGAATTATCCCACTGTGATTATCTACCTCTAACAAAGCCAACGTATGCTTATTTCAAAGGATTATGTTGTTTCATTCGGACGGAGGCCTGGCGCACCCCGTTGTCAAGCTAAAGAAAAGGTATATCACCCCGCAAAGCCCCTTTCACGAATTTGGCCCCCCAACCATGGTTAGGAGCAGGTCGGCGCGAAGTCGGCTGGTGTTCGGCGAATTCGGCTACTATTCGAATTCGCTTGCGCTAGCCGAATGTTTCAAACATTCAGGGGTTGGTCGGGAGGTTCGACCATGGTTGGCTGGTGTTCCGCTGTAAGTCAGCAGAATTCCAGCGAACCATTCGGGAGTAAATATGTCAGCAGTGTTCGGGGCGTGTTCGGGGACTCAAATTTAACTAAAATTCGTTTCGATTCGTATAGAAAGGTAGGCGTGGCTTTACCTGGTCAGACTGCTCCCGAACGTCAGCCAAACCTGGTCGGCTGGTGTTTGGGAAAAATTCGGGGAAAGGTCGTGAATGTGTGACAAGGGCTTCAGGGGTGGTATCCCCAACGAATGTGGTCGACCGATGATGATGTTGGTTCTGTGTGCCCCAGTACAAATGCCATTGCAATAAGGAAGAGTTGGAAAAACCCAACGTTTTTAAACAATCATTTCTTACAACATCATTATTGTACGTTGCTTGTAGGTGTACCTGCACTGCACAGTGATGGTGTGTAACGCCACGGACCTGAGTTCCCGCTGCGCCCAGGGCTGCCTGCCGCCATCAGCCCGACACAAGAGATCTGCTCCCGGTGCCGAGCCGCGGTACAACGTGTACAAGGGCCCCATTCTCAACCCTGGGTACAAGCGACCTACTGACATAGGTATGTTTTGTAGAAAGTAGTTTTTACAATGGTGATAAACTATTCAAACCCAATATTATAAATGTTTCAAATAGCATTCCAATGCAATCAGTACAAGCAAGATTTTGAGATCGTAAACCTCGTTGAACAAGAATTTAGGCGGCAAAACATGATATTATACCCAACAGGTCTTTTATTGCTGTATTCAACAGTATTACCTGTCCTTGCAGATGTGTCTCTATTAAAAAGAACCAAAAAAGAGCTTGCTGTACCATTTTCAAGGTAGATACTACACTGGGTATTCGCTTGTAATGGAACACCCTACACAATCAACGCTTGCCATCCAACACAAGGAATTGCGCCTCAAGTTTGCTGGATCCCTGGTGGTCTCCGAGTTTAGAGACTGCCTATTCACATATAAAACGAATGAAATACGAATGAAATACAACATTGTATCAAAGTAAAAATAAAAGAATAAATCAGAGCCTTGTCTTGCTGATTGACGTTCACGACATATTTGCACTTTTTGGCATATTGACCACCGTCGCAGGGCAACAAAATTTCTTGTTTCTATTTCTGAAATCAGGCGAAAATCAATGATGTCATCCATAAAAATTACTTGCTGTGGCCTAAGATAGAAAAAAAAAACGCTTTCAGACTAGTTTGAGCTGCCCGATAGAACTCTAGAACTTTTTGGCTGTTGTCTGTGGTTCATTGGAGGGGTCATCGGTCACGATGAGTTTGTTTTGGACGGAAGACACATGTTCTGCCGTAAAAAAGGGATTTCTGGACTAAACGGACAATTCAGGGGTCGGACTACCTTCTCAGTGTGTGTGTTTTTCATGGCCTAAAACTCAAATAGGTGATATTTTATTTCTAAGATGTTTACCATTGATATATCTCAATGGCAACTTACAATATTAGTCTGTGCCCAACAGAAATCAGCCTGCATGTTTTTCCCACAGATCTTGCTGAAGATGAGACTCGTGGAGTCCACGTTCCTGCCAGCATCATGACGTCACTGGTTATTGCTGTCGGGCTGCTGTTGTGTGTTGTCGTCACGCTGGTGGGCGTCATCGCCTACATGCGCATGCGCGTAGCCAAGAAGAGGCTCTACGTGGCTGTGCCCACAGATGACCTGGAGTAAATGACCTCGCCTCGTATCGACATTTTTTTTGCTGTTATGGCTTGATGTGTGTGCACTGTCAGATGAAAATATTTGTAATCTCGACACAGTTTTTTTTTTGGTAGCCTTTAGTAGTAAACGTAGTATTGACGGATGTTGAATCCCTATTTTGATGGTCTTGTAGTTAATAAATAAAAATTGTCCTTTGTTATACTTTACAAGCTACGGTGATGATTTTAAACGTCTGTAATTTTCATATTCACAGTGTTATCAGAATTTGTGGTAATTGTTTGGTTGATTTTTACTATTTTTATTTCTCTTCTGTAGACAAAACACAATGCTCTCACAAATAGAGCATGGGCATTGACCAAACATAGTGTATCTGAGGCTTTTCCTACCACACTATCTTTCTATGCATTTCATGAAGTGTTTGCTTGTTGAATAAACGTACGTGCGTAGCTGCTGTGCAAAAATGCTGTTTCCAGGACATCTCTTTTAAATAGATTAGTTTACTTTTACTATCAACCATGCCGTATCAGTACTTCAACCGAAAAAAACATCCCGCCGTATAAAAAGTACATGATGAATGAACCAAAGCGACTAATAGTAGTTGTTTTTGGACACCTCTTCGAATTGTGCATTCGTTAGTTTCAATAGCAGACAAGCTAGTTGTCTTTTCTGCATTATGCGCAAATCTGACTGTCACTACAGATGTCCAAATAGATGATGGAAAGGTGGTCTTGTGGTTAGGATTATTGAGTCAGAATCCGAAGGTTCGAATGGGTTCGAATCCCTGGCAGGTCCCATCTTTGTGTCCTTGGGAAAGGCATATTTTAACGCCTATTTCTTCATTTCACTCAGGTGTAAATGAGTGCCTAGCTTCGCTTAGGGACGTCCTCTCGGATAGGACGCGTAAAGCCGGAGTTCCCATGTTTGAGGAGAGCCACACCCTGAGCACGTTTAAGATCCCACCACATTTATCGAAAAGAGCAGGGGTCCTTTGCGGTATAAGTAATACCAACCTTACAGTCTGGTCTCAGGTCTGACATGTTGAAGAGGCGGTAGTCACCTGTTATTTCAATCCTTCCACAAATGTGGTAAAGCTCCATAAATAAGATGTTTGTGATACTGTAGTAAAAACCTGGCAACTTCTGTTCCTAAATTAACATATATCATTTTTATCAGGTATTTTAATTTTCTCGTTGCATAAGATAAAGGTGTAATGGCTCAATACAACAGACGAAAACTTTAAAATATGCAGAAGTCAAACACTTTCCAATTTTTATTATGTAAATCGAAATCCACAAAAACAGAAATACGAAATTGTGTCAGCATGATTTACCTTACAAGCTCAACGTAGTTTAAACAATGCTGATGTGTCAATGACTAACATCTGAAGATGTGGACTTGAGTATAGCCTTACTTCTGGACAAACATTGATAACTAGTGTAGAACACCACAATACCAGAGTGTGAAGTAATAAAAAAACCGATTCTTTGCCCAGAACATGTCTGCATCTACGCTCACTCGGTGGTTTATTCGGTGGTTATCGCACCTGACCAGGGATTATCTCACCATATACACCGAGGATAAGGCGTGGCATTAACGTTATTATCATATAGCCTATCCATGCAACTGACACAATTATTTGACACAAATTCCTTTATTACAAATAAATGCTTTAATACATTACATAAAAAAACATTTACAATATATATGCATATATATATATATATATATATATATATATATATATATATATATATATTATACAATACAGTATTATACATACATACATATATATATATATATATATATATATATATATATATATAGACAGAGATATATATACAAACCATTCAATCATTTCATCATCATCATTTAAACTAAGCATTTTAACTAATCAATTTAACTACTGATCCGTTTGTGAGATAGAATATCAGCATCAACATGCTTATTTGCAATACAAACTAGAAATTTCTTATCCGTTTGAGATAGAATATCAGCATCGATCAACATGTGGCTTATTTGCAATAAAAACTAGAAATTTTTAACCATCCGTTTGTGAGATAGAATATCAGCATCAACATGTGGTACCAGTGGCTTATTTGCAATACAAACTAGAAATTTTTTATCATCCGTTTGTGAGATAGAATATCAGCATCAACATGTGGCTTATTTGCAATACAAACTAGAAATTTCTTATCACCCGTTTGTGAGATAGAATATCAGCATTAACATGTGGCTTATTTGCAATACAAACTAGAAATTTCGAAAATCACATGCAGAATTGGCTTTCAGCTGGCCTAGCCTAACATTTACTATTGCTCTCTTCTACCAACACACATGAACTTTTAAAATAAAACTTCAGAAAATCTGCTCTGCTTATTCTTACCAAAACACATTCATATAGAGCAAGTATATGGTGACCAGTCCTCTCCCCTCCCCCCAAACTCTGCCATGCTACATAATTTATTGTACTAGTAACCTAACACCACAGGGTGTCTGCTTAAAGCACTAGTTACAGGTCATTGACATTATGCATTTGGAGAAGAAAACTACGCAACAGAGCAAAAACAATATGTTATCCTTCTGCGAGGGTGTGCACGAGGGGAGTACTGTATGCCATGTCAAATTAATCATTTAACAATAATAAAAAGTAAATGCAACATGGCAAGTTACTTCTTGAAGTTAAAGATTACTGGTCCATGAAAGTGGACTTTGCCACTGAATACATGTGACATCTGTGAGTGTGCAATGGACTGCAAACTGTACGACGATGACGTCTGTCCAGCTGGAGGCTCTGCTTCTGGACGTGTACGCTGATCACATAGCGGCAGCGCTGTTTTGTTAGAGTTTGGAACTGTGTCACATCCCTGTTTAGCAGTACTAGTGTCACCCTGTTCCGCAGTGTCACTCTGTTCCGCAGTGTCATCTCGTTCAGCATGTGCAGTGTCATCCTGTTCTGCAGTGTCACTCTGTTCAGCAGTGTTGGGAGAACCCAAAGCTGCCTCTAAGGCAGAAGCACACCCCTCCTTCTGCCTGTCTGTCGAATCACGCGTGTACTTTCTGACAGAGGCTTCATTTCTGTGACCCGAGATAGTCATGATGACTCTTGTCTCGAATCCAGCCTCATCGAGAACTTGGATAGAGGTGACCCTCACACTGTGATTGGTGTAGGTTTGGCTCAGCCCTGCAGCTCGGGATATGTCCCGCATCATTGAGCCAAGCTTGTTATGGCCAATAGGCTGGCAAAAGTACCACAGGGAAGTTGATCCTGGCTTCCAATGTAGATTGGGCCTCTGGAAAAGGCATGGGCATTTGTCTTCTTGTAGTTTACTGCAATAGAGTTCAAAAGCTTGAACTGGACAGGGACGCTTGTCAGTGGAAGACGCATATAGTCTTGGTGACGGCTGATCATCTCTTGATAGATGACCCGGATAATTCTTTTGGTGTTCATTGTAACGAAGACTGTAGTACTTCCGTCCTTGTCCATCTGTGTTAGCGACAAAGTCACTGATCTTCAGGTCTCTCAGATTTTCTCTTCCCCTTCGGCAGAGATAGAAAGCAAGGTAGAAGAATACCATTCGTTGGAGAGAGAGTGGATCATCTACACTCAAAGTCTTTGTCTCGAACATTTTGCTGATATCGCATGCTAGGATTGGTGGATATGACTTGGAAGTGTCCATTCCATCTCTCTTCAGCTGCTTGAGCATTCCAACATACAAGTTGTTGGCAGCTTGGAACTCTTTGTCATGCAGAATGTTGTACTTGCAGTGGTAGTGGGGGCCCGTGAGGTGGCGATGGATAGCAGCCCTCAGACATGCGTAACTTGACTTAGCATATGGAGTGCCATCATCTTTCCGTACCTCTCCATAGAACCTCCTCAGGAGTGATGCCAACTCATGAGGTGGTAGTGCCTCAAATTCTGTGTTGATGTTTCTTGCCTGCAGCCATGCTGAAGAAACAAAATAAATAAATAAAAATTATTTTCCATCCACGGCATTTGACTATTCTAACATAATATTAGCTTTCTTGCTACTATCAAAGTGTTGGAACATTTATCAACATTTTATATAAGCCATTGCTGAAAAATTTCCCTGCAGGACATTTTGTAAAAATAACTAGCTTACTAAACTAAAGTTTGGCGGAAAGAAACCGAGTCAAACAAAGGCGGTCAAACGTAGGCTTACTCAGAACTTCGGTGTGAGATTTCGCTATTGACACGATACAATAACAAAACAAGCAACACAAAATGTAAATCTTTTTTTTCAAATAGAAGTTAAAAAAATTGTATTCATGCAAGTGTGTGCAAGATGACGGTTAGCTTGAGGAATGAATCCCATCTACTATATATTGTGTTCATGCTAAAAATTTAACAGAGAAACGCACCTTTGAAAAGCTTCACTCCCCACTTCGTCGATCTTTCAGTGGTCTTTTCCACTCGACCCGCCTCCAATTCGTCGAGCTGTTTACTGCCTAACGACGCAAAGCACGTGTCCTTAGATGATTTGGCTTCTCTCTCTGGTGTCGGTGGCTCTTCCTGGCCTTCCCATTCGCTCAGTATTGCGTTCAAATCGTCTTCATTTAAGTTGAAAAAGTTCACGTCCATTGTGACCAAGATGGCGGACAAACTGAAAATTGTCGTCTGACAGGATCTGTTCTCGTGCCCAGGGTACCGTGGTTGTGTGATCTCGTGCACGGAGTGCTGTGAACCGGTCGGCCACCAATCAGCGTCGACCTTATTACCGCCGGTGACGTCAGTGACGTCACCGGCGGTAATATAGGTCGACGCTGATTGGTTCGGGTGTTCGTTGGATTTTAATAACCTCTGGGTGTGTTATGGTGTCATAAACAATGGAAAACGGGGACCTCTGATTGGTCAACGCTACCTGGCTATATGATAATCTTATTTAACAGGTAAGTGTTCATTAGGATCTGACAGGTGCATATATGTATTGCATTTTATTACTACATGGCTGGACGCAGTATTTCCAACTTTTAAACACAATCGTACATGTACGAAGCCATATTTAATACATCCACTTCCTGAACGGCACTTATTTGCAATGGAGTAGGATAGATTCTACTTACTTTGTAAAGAAATGACCAAAAAAATTACTTTTTGTATCGTCCTTATGTTACATAATGTAGCTTTAAGTCAAAACGGTGGGAGAACATCGGTGGACATTCCACACCATGCATGCCTTATGTATCATCTCCCTGGCCGGTCAATCTTTCAGCAGCCAGTTTACAAATGAAGGACCTCGTGTCTCGGTCATCACAGGCCACGTCGTACCATTGGTCAGTTCCCCAGACGTTCTTCATCACTATGGCAACACAGAAGTCAATCTTGGCGCCGTCAGGTTGGGGGTGCCCAGTTCTCAGGTCAATGGGTGACCTAGGGTACAGGAGGTGTAAAGAATATTACTGTAAGAACGTGGACGCGTCATCAAACGATTGATGCACCTCAAGAAAAGCCCCTGTCACACATATTCGAATTTGGTCTTCCGAACACTAGCCGAACTACCCCCAACCATGGTAATAATTAGGAGTAGGTCGGGAGCAAGGTCGGCTGGTGTCGAGGTCGGCTGCTTTTCAGCTGCGCCAGCCGAATGTATAAAAATGCTTAAAACATTCAGGTGTGGACGGGAAGTTCGGCCATGGTTGACCGGAGGTTGGGAGTAGGCCAGCAGTAGTCGTAGCGTGGTTGGCAATCAAATGACTCAATTTAATTCGATTTAATTTGTATCGAAAGGTAGGCGTGGCCTAAATCTGGTCAAACTGCTCCCGAACTTCAGCCAACCTTGGTCGGCTGGTGTTCGGGGGAAGGTTCTGAATGTGTGGCAGGGGCTTAAATAAGGTATATTATAATATCCGCATCGACATGGATCAAATGAAAATTTTTTACGAGTAGATGAGATCGTATGATTCATAATTGCAGTTTTTAATTGCCAACTTCAAGTGCAATTGACCGTTGGCGTTGACGGTTGACCGTCGGTTCGCTTTTTCGACGTTTTGTGTTTGTGACTTTGACCCTTATCAGTTACGCAAGGACATGAAATGTTGTACGTTAATGGAGGGGGGGCTTCTAAATTGTGAATCTGGTCTCAGAATTACATTTTGTCTGTTCACACCTGTTTGCTATTTCAAAAGCACTGATGGAAATTAAACTACTCACCAGTCAGTGTATGTCACAGGAATGCCATCCGTCCAGACAAAGGTTCGGTCTCGGTAGATATCGTACAGACCTTCGAAAACAAGAATATATACATCTCTTTCTTTCCTACAGCTTTATAAATAAGGTATGTGAATCGTTAGTTATACGACCATTTTCTTTATCAGCAACATTGGGTGACAGTATTTTTTTTCGATTATAAACGTATTTTCGTTCACTTCTAAAACTTTACCAGATAAAGACCTATCCGTATTCGGGTATTGAATTGATTAGATTTTTATAGGGGCATTATGTAATATCTTGCACCAAAATTGAAAAAAAATATTCATGTAATTGTAATCTACTTCCGTTTTTCAACATATTTGCGAAATTATCTCACATTTCCGACTTTTATGGTTGCTGCTAAAACAGCCCACACGAGGCGCACTCAGTTTGTGATACCATCACAAAATACAAGAAAGTAAACAAAGATGACTGACAGCTGTATTTCCACAACACGTCCTACCGATAAACAGTTTTGGATCAGCAATGCGTTTCACAACTACGTTAGTCACCACGAGCAGGTGCAGAAACTCCATCTCCTGTTGGTCCGCGATGCTGGTGAGGTTGGCGCCATGTCCCCGGCAAATGACGTCAGACTCCCACCAGTTCAGTGGTGCATTTTCTCGGAAGGTCTGGTAGCAGTTTCGGCGGAACAAATGCCAGCCGCATGGGCAGATGTAGCCTGGTAAATTAGACAAGAGACATAGAGCGCTTAATCAAAATGTATTTAATGCATTTTCTATGGTTCTCATTGAGTGTTCATCATTTTTTTAACCTTTTTAAAAAGGCATCGATTGCAATTTCTGGGCAGTAAAACTGGACTTTTAAAGTCGATTCTCTGGTCATTCTTTTAAAAGTTTTAATGTAGTAAGTTGAATCAACCCTATCCCATAGCATAGTGGTATCTGTCAGGCAAAAATACGATGTCACTGACGAAAAACGCGATTGCTTGCTTCGTATCATAGGCTGGATATAGCTATTCCTTGGTTGTACCCAAATTAAAATTGGGTACCACCTTATAAATAGATTGTTTTGGGGCTATTTCAATCGCTTCAAGCATGAAATAATGACGGAAATGTGCTAACAAATGACATTAAATGTCAATATCAGACAGATTTCCTTATCCACAATTTTTTTGCCACCCTGAAATTGCATTGAATGCCTTTAAGCAATCTATCAGGAATAGATAAGACCGCTGACGTTGTTGTGCGTTACCGACAACATGTGTCACACGGCAAAAAATTCTACATGCACATGAGCATTCAAAGTCACAAGGATTTCCAGACACTTGTAGAGGGAACAGTGTTTTACCTGCATCGTCGGGAAGGCTGTCTACCTGTCTGCTGGTGCGGAACGTGCTGATGTTGAATGTCGCCATAAACCCCCGACTGTTGCCAAAATCAGCATTGTTACTCGTCGCCAACATGGCCAGCTGCATTCCATTGGAGCTTGAAACAAATCGCTTTTGTTCGTCCTCACCGCGACACAGCCCGTGGATCGTGTTCCAGGCTACCGTCAGGAATCTGTCCCTGATCTGCAGCACATGGCTGGTGCACACACCGCTCCTGTACCCTGGTAGATTCACGTCAAGCAGCATCAGACTCACGAAGCTGCCACGAGGACCATCGATGGTCCACAGGCAGATCACTGACGGGGGAAAGGTGGTTGGATACCCGGGGGAGTAGATCAGTCCGCAGCGGTACTGGTCAGGGCTGCCGCATCGAATATTCCCACAGGTGGTCTTACTAACCATGCAGTCGTCGCACACTGAAAATCAAACATCGAGTTACGGAAAAGAAGACATGAGTCTGCAGTATTTTGACCAAGGTCATCGGGTTAGCCTTAAGCCCCTGTCACACATTTACGACCTTCCCCCGAACTTGTTTCCGACCAGGTTTGGCTGACGTTCGGGAGCAGATTTAAGCTGCGCCTACCTTTCTATACGAATGGAAACGAATTTGATTTAAATTTGAGTCAAATTTGGGCCCCTAACACGCCTCGAACACTGCTGACTAAATCCCAAATGGTTAGCTGTTGTTCTTCTGACCTACAGGGGAATACCAGCCATCCATGGTTGAACCTCCTGACAAACCGCCGAATGTTTAAAACATTTTGAAACATTTGGCATGTGAAGCTGAATATTAGCTGACCTCGCCGAACACCAACCGACTTTCCGCCGACCTACTCCTAACCATGGTCGTTCGGCTAGTGTTCGGCTAGTGTTCCGGAGGCCAACTTTGTGAATGTGTGACAGGGGCTTTAGTCTTCCTTATATATAAGTTTGTGGTTATTGTGCGGTGGGTTCAGGCTGGAGGCTCCCTTATACACGGGGCCGAGGGGGTAACGTCCTGTCTAAAGAACGATATCTGATGAGATCATAGATTCAAAATCAACTAGACGTAAGTGCTTGTTAGCATGGTTAATTGATGCTTTACCAGACAGTTAATTTAATTATTCTTCCGGGAATGTTTATTTATGTTAATCACCTGTCATGTCCGGAATATGTGTGTTGAGCTCGTCTGAGCCTGGTTCTGCCAAGTCAGCGTAGGTACAATTTTCGGCTGTGTGAACATCATCACCATGTGATGACGGCTCTATGTATTTATAAGAAACCAAAACAATTGCGAACATAGTTAGAAACGGTATGAAAGTCCATCTGTGTTCATAGAGTTTGTTTTGTTCCAACACAAAAAATAGAGCATCGGAAGTTAATCCATCCTTCTGCAGTATTCCTTAGAATTTAAGTGACTAATCACCTAGGTCATGTGACCTTACGAACACATAAGTCAGCAATTGGTCACAATTTTCAAACCGGGGCCCGGCCGGGCTGTTTCGATTAACAAAAAAATAAACAATTTATATCAAGAATATACGTAAATAGTTCCTATTATTAATTTGTCAACTTTCTGTGCTTTGTTGTCTTTTATATCATAATTTTCGTTCCATAAGACTGCCCAGCCGGGCCCCATACGCAAATAGTTCCCGGCAGTTGTCAGTTTGACAGTAGCTTAGAATTTATGCAGAAATCAAAAGAGCTATGATCGTCTCAAATTCTTTGACTAAGAGGTATTGGCCATCAAGCCTTGAGGGACCTGACTAGTGGAACATTCCTATTATCATCAGGCTAAAGTGTACGTACAAATTGCATCTTGCACATTGAATACTAAACCTTTCTCGCAGATGAATTCTTTCTCAATTATGCTGCAAGGTTGAAGACTCCAAGTACCTGCAGAAGTGGGGGGGGAGTAGAAATATTGCAATAATGTGCTATCCTTGTTATATTATTGAAAAAAAAACTATCTTGGTATGGCTTGAAACTTCATCTATGTCGGCAGACTTTATTCTGTAGTAATTTTTTTTGAAGGTAATTTCCGAAACAAAATGAAGTGAAGACCAATTTTGTAACCGAACACCACCAGTTTTGGCAATGAATGAAACGTCCAGGGCGTATGTGACGTCATGTTATACAACTATGACTCACTGAGCAGTGGTTCCTAGGTTTCAGGAAGTTTATGGCGCCGAAGGGTAATGATTAGGAGGTCCTAAACTTTCTTCAACTTATGATCCACTGATGTAAAAAAATGACTAATAAACTGGTGGATGTACTAGTAAGTACCTAATACCGGCTCAGAAAAGAGCAAGAAATAGTCATGCCTTCAAGTAACAGAACTATCAACCAAGGATTGAGGTGTTAAAAAAGTCTTTTTTTTCCCTAGAACTATCGTAGAGTGGAACGCCTGCCACCAAGTACACTAGGGGTATCATCACCGTTTAGAGTTAGATGTGCAAAGGCTAGGTGTAACGAGTCGTTCAGTGTAATGTAGCCAGCTGCCGCCGCGCCGAGTGCTTGTGAAGCTGGTGTGTTACGCCAAAGGGTGGTTATGCCAGCTATACAGATACAGATACTGCTCACCAAGTCACGCTTCCTATTTGCATTGCGTGACGTCACACAAGAGGTGGTTCAACACATTGGTGTGGTTTGCATGTCACCTCAAATCGGAAACCGAAGTAGCGCACTAATAAGGATATTATCTACCAAATGGCGTTTGTATGGTAACGACATACCATGGCCCTCTAGGAATACACAGAGAGGATCGTTGAGTCTCCAGATGTATTCTTGGAATCCGGCATATGAAATGTTCTGTTCCTGGAAGGGGTTTCCGGCCGGGCTTCCGTCGCTCCAAGTAAAATTAACCATTTTCTGAAAAAAAAGGAGAATGAGATATACTCAAGTAGTTTTCTACAACAATAACAACGCTGTTTGAAAAAAAAAAGATAACTCATGAGAGTTGAAATCAATTAGACTAAAATGCAGAGAGTATCACGTATATCTTTCCGCAAAGTAGGCTGTGTATTTTAGGTAAGAATAGTCAAGTTTATACAGGAGAAATACATCGATACGACTAAAGGACTGGGCTTATCGTAAGGTCTTCGAATTCTACTACAGATACACAAAAATGACTACAGTCATTGCAACATAGCAATAGGTATTACGAGTGATATGAGACATCATATATGTAGAATTTGACTACTGTCCACAAAGCAATTTTAATATCGAACTATTCTCTTATCTATTGCCTTTTTGCACACTGTAAGGACGGTCTATACTCATAAAATTTACTTATATAGTTTAATTTCTATTAGATAAATTTTATCTAGCTCTTTGTGTTTCTCACTATAGTTGATAAAGTGGCTTTTATTTTCAATCAGGTCTGAACAAAAATATTAATCATATCTTATTCAAGTAATGAGATACTAGTAGTACTTGTTTTTGTTTCTTAAAGAACACAGCGTCCAGCTTCATTCCTATCCATCCATTCCCAATGCTGCTGCGGAGAAACTCGTCTTCCTGCAGTGTGTTGACAGCCGCCAGATGGCCCCCCAGAGCTTGGCAGAACCTTTCCGCAACCCACCAGACAAGTGGAGATGGGAATTTCTGGTAACAGCGCTCTTCGAACATTGTCCAACCTTTGCCACAGGAAATGTCTTTAACACGTTGTTCTGAAATGCCATAGGAGTTAAAAAAAATAAAATTGCCACGTAAACAAAAAAATGCTACTGACGAATGTGAACCTTCTACAAAATCTAGGGTCTCACTAACATTGAAAAGTTATAGGGACACTTTTCTAAACCTGTAGCGAACATTCTCTGGAAAAAAGTGTGGAAATACCCTTTTGAACAAGAGTACGGAGACCTTATACCTCTATGAAATATGCAGTGCTTTGTTTCACCCATTATAAAAATAATTGTAATCAGCATAATCTATTTTGATTGATGGTCTTCTCTACATAATTGCATATATCGTATGTGTGCAAGTTAATTGTCTGTGTATTTCAATGCCAACTTGTACGTATTTAAATCCTGTCGGAAATTTCTTTTCAAATGTGTTGTTATGGAAATTTTGGTGAAATTCAGTGATTACTGCATGATCGATCTTTTTTTTTATTGTGAATAAACCAACGATGATGATGATGATGAAGTCCTATCCTTTGACAGAATTCCATTTTAACATTTCATCATGCATGTTACAGACCAAAACAATACCTCCATGGACGTAATGAATTATTGTTATGAATATCTTATAAACTTTTACCACAATGTAAAGATGTAGAATATAAGGTAGCGTTGAAAATACCCTTTATTGGACATCCCAGCAGTCCTATGTCCATAACGACTGTGTCGAACCGCGCATGTGGTGTGAGTTTCACTACCCTGGCATGCACAGCTATGGCCAGGGGAAGCTTATCTCGCCCTGAGCGATCCAATATTGCTTGGAATACCTTGGCAATTTGAATATGCAAGTATTTGTCATGGCCAATATTGTATTGTTTACTTCTAAATATGGAAGCCATAATCGTCAATACAGGCTTTTCACATGGCGTCACATGCGCCATGTTGGATTACAGTTTATGTCTGTTAAACACACCAACTTGCTGAGCTGTAATTCACTAACGAGCCAACACCTTACCGGGATTCATATTATTTATTTGTTTTTTTTGGATTTCCCACAAAGTGAAAGGGAGGGCAAAACAGGTGCATACGCACCTTTACAGATTTGCCCTCCCCTATACAAATAGACAACAGCAAAATATACATAGTCAAAGTCAGTACATGTAATATATAAAAGTATTATTATTATGATGATGATGATGATGATGATGTCAATGAAAAGTATATCTATGGGAACTGATGATGTTGAATTGTAATATAATGACCATTTTAAGGATATGTTTTTTATTAGGCAAAATGTTCATGACTTTTAAGGATGGAGGATATAAGAAATACTAATTGAATTTAAAGATGTTGAAGAATGATGGAAATCAAAATGCTTCTAGGGACGAACGAAAATCAAGATACCTTTGTTCCGTCACCGTCCGTATATGCTGTTAAACAGGCGGTCCCCAGCCCATAGTTCAATGTAAAGGCGGGAGGACGAGCTGACGTCAAACCAGAAACAACCACTCCGGTCAGCTGTATAGGGTTATCCAAGGTTATCTGTAACCAGTCGTCATGCCCTTCCACCACCCATTGCGTTAGAAACAGTCCATTGCTTCTGTGGGTTGGGTGGCTATCGGTACTGTCCATACCTTCGTCCAATGAATACCCCTCCAGAAGCAATGGTATTGGTATTACACAAGCCCCCGGCCCTATGGAACAAAAAAAATGAATGACCAATGGTCCGGCACCATATTCGCAAGGCAAGAAAAACCATCTTGGTAACGCTGAGGTCACATTTTCAAACCGGGTCCCGGCCGGGCTGTTTTGATTAACAAAAAAGCAACAATTTATATCAAGAAACGCAAATAGATCCAACTTTTTTGTACATTGTTGTCTTTTATATTATACTTTTCCTTCCATAAGACTGCCCGGTCGGGCCCCGTTTGGAAATGTGACCTCAGCATTAGGCACGTAACAGTTATACAAATTGAACCTGATGAATTTAGGTGATGGAAAATGGGTTTAAGGAAAGACTACGGATAAAGAACAACATAACGTCTGAAGTAATAACCAGTGTGACATTTCAAACTACAATTACTTGATGTACCAGCTATATATGGTCATATTCATGTAGTTTAAACAACATATTAGTTTTTTTTTTACTAAAGCCTAGGTCACAATTCAAAAAAGGGGCCCGCTCGGCGTGTTTTCGGGCTGTTTTTTGGCACTACCGTACGGGACCTGGACGGAGACTGGCGGGATTCCCGACGGCTGCTGGCCTATTTTTGGCCCCGCGCGGTCGCCGAATTGATTTTAACACAAACTTAAAAGCACTTCGGGCCCCGTCGGGCAAGGTACGCCGAAACGACGCCGTAACCTAACTGCCCGGGACCCATCAGGCGGCCGCACAGGCACCTGACTAAGATATGACGTCACAGGTGCTGATCAGTGCATCAGGTGGTCAGGAAAAGGGGGTTATAGGGGGCATATCATAAACTCCTTCCTCAGACTACGTCGCACAGTTCACAACGTGTGTGTTACACTATGACTATGTACTTGTGTGTCAGAATTCGCGACATAGCTCCATCATCAGTGAGTCGTACTTTCCATGCACGGGTCTGCGCATTACCCACCCCCGTCTTTTGCGACAATCCAGTTCGGCCTGCCTCTCTTCTTCAGCTACCAATACCACAATACCTAGGTTGTAACGGTGACGCGCTGTCGCCAACCTCGACCTCAGACGGGCTTGCAGGTTGTCTGCAGGTTGCACTTATCACTGCATCGCCAACTTCAGTCTACTCTTCATGTGACGTGACGTACATTAAAGGCCCATTATGTAAGATTTTGCGCAAAAAATAGAAATATTCTAAATATACCAAATCTCTGTGTTATCAACACTTTCTATCACTTTTCAACACTTTTCCGTCATTATTTCACATTTCTGACCTATGTTTTGTGCACAAAAACAGTCCTTGTTCAGTTCGAGGTGACACCGGTTTGGTTTGAACATCAACAACAACATACAGTGGAAGCCCCCCTAGGGGAGATAATTAGTTGGGTACGCCCCATGTATAACGGCCGGGCTATCTAGACAGGGGCACATGTTATCATGATTAGCTTCTTGGAAACTCTCATATCTTTCAAATGAGGCAGTATATTATTATGAACTTAGTCTATTTTGTTCAGCATCAACAAAATGAGGTTATTATCGCTTTAGATTTGAAGAAAAAGTCTGGTAACGATGAGGTCTAACAGAAACTGGTACCATGGTGAGCTACCAGTTGGCACCCCCACTGGGGTGGTAATTGGCACAAGGCCTGGCACTGCCAATGTGTGTGTGGCCAGAGGTTTGAATGTGAGTTCTTTCACAGTTTTTAAAAACATTTCTATGGAGCAACGATGTTGCATATTCTCTCCCTGAATATTGTTTTGGAATACTTTAGTGTAAAGTCAACTTACTATGTAAAGAAATGGCCGGAAAATATACTTTTTGTATTGTCCTAAACTTAGATAATGGGCCTTTAAGAAAAAAAGTGAACGGTGACAGGCCGAGCAGCGCTTAGGCCACAGCAAGTAATTTTTACGGATGACATCAGCGCGCGCACTGATTTTCGCCTGATTTCGTAAAAAAAAAACAATAATTTTTTTTGCCTTCTGACAGTGGAAAACATACCGAAAATTGGCAAATATGTCGTAAATGTCTATCGGTTCAGAGACTACCAAGGATGAAGCAAACTTGATGCACAATTACTTGCGTTTGATCATCGGACAAGTATTTTAAAACAGTCTAAAGTACTCCATTGTATATGAATACCCAGTGTAGTAGCTCCCATGATAGTACGACAAGCTCTTTTCTCCAATTTTTCTTGTTTAGAGATGTATACACATCTACAAGGAAAGATAATACTCTTGAATACAGGAAAAAAAGACCTGTTGGTTGTGATATCATGTTTTGTCCCCTCAATTCTTGTTTGACAAGGTTTATGACGTCAAATTTGAAAATGTAGGAATCTTGTTTTTTTTTGGCCTGCCTTGTTTTTTTTTTCTCGCCCTATCGCATTGGATTTGGAGTCTGTGGAGGATGTCATCCATAAAATTTACTTGCTGTGGCCTTATATATATACCGGCTCAAAAACACGACAGGAGCCCGTCGGGATCCAGCCAGGGACGCGCCAGGATCACCCCTGGACCCCGCCAGGGACCCAACAGCTGCCCAGCCGGACTGCAAGAGCCGGTCGGCACCCTACCGCACCCCGCACGGGTCAAGACGGGAGACTGACCAGGCATCAGACGGGTCCCTGACAGAAACCTCAAGGGGACCAAAAGTTTATGAATTTTAATTAGAAGCCGTCTCAACGCCGGCCCCGACAGGGAGCCGTAAAGGAACATTTAATTGTGACCCTGACAGCCGGCGCACGCACGGCTTCATGACGCCGGCCGGCGTCTACCCGGGGAACATGCCGAGCAGGCCCCGTTGGTAATGTGACTCCAGCTTAAGTGATGTTGGTATCCGACAACACACTGGGTCCAACAGCAGTTCGTGTGAGGCATGCGTATCAATTTCGGTATATCAAATATCCAGGTTTAGCAGCAGTTTGGGGCAAAATGAGGCATCATAATTTCACACGGTACTTGTAGATTGCAGATTGTTTCAATAAACAGCGGGAAATCCGTTTATTTGAAACAAATTTGTGTATTGCATTCCTATGATTAACTTTAATATGGATGATACTGGTTACTTCGTGTAATTATTTACGGACACATCATGTACATCAGGATCGTTTGCTTGAAAGGTCTGTAGCATTTCTTTTTAAGAATTTGAAAAACGTATCGAGGAAATGATTCTACATGTATGTCAATTACAATTAAATCCTTGTAAGGTCGACAATCAAGGTTAATTTCTCGATCCGAGGTATGTATGGTACACACAAGGCCTGACAAAAAACACCAGGCTTTCAAGATCCTATAAACCGTGGCTGCTCACTGACCAATGGCATCACGGCCTCATAATATCCAATGCGAGCTTCTGGTTGGTTAATCGATTTTGATTATTCGATGACACGTGTGCATATATTACTTACCACAGTATTTCTCATCCTCGCCATTGGCACACTGGATTTGAGTATCACAGACGTCTGTGGCACTGTTCAAACAGGTGTTCTCTCCTGGACATTGCCAATCAAAAGTACCAGCACATGGATATGGCAGTCCTATAACACCAGAGATATGTGCTACACGTTGTAATCATAAAATATACATTGAGGTACAAGAGTATGTAAGTTTATGTCAGGTTCTGAAACAATTTGAACGATCTATGTTTAATTACAAGAAGACGTAAAAGGAGCAACAAAACAAAGAAGTAAGATAGGAAAACAAAGACTATAATTAACCTGAATGACAAACAACTTTCATATCAAGCAAGAGTAGTTGTAGGAAGAATCGCGACATTAGGACAAGTGAGCGCGGTAGGTGTAACAGGCGTACCCTGTGAGCAGTCCACCTCGTCATGTGTGCCTTCGACGAGCCCATTACAAATGTTTTCCGATGGAATACAATCAGTATGAAACATCCCCGTACCGTCAGTTGGAAGGCTAGATACAAGATTCAACTCTATACTGTTGAAGGTAGAGATTGCGTGAGGTCCGCAGAAGTCTTTGAAAAAAAAGCAAAACAAATTTTAAAGCTGATTTTGTAGCAAAATCCACAGAACAGAATATTATTAGTCTGATTACCACGATAATATAGGAAGAGGATCTAAATTACTTTTTAGTATCAATGCTACCATTGGTATCGATAAAAATAAACGTCCATAGCATCAAGAGTTAGACAGAACAGACAGACATTGCTTATCCATATATAAGTTAGACAGAACAGACAGACATTGCTTATCCATATATAAGTTAGACAGAACAGACAGACATTGCTTATGCATATATCAGTTAGACAGATAGAAGATACAGATATTTCTTATCCATATTTGAGTTAGAACAGACAGACGTTGGTTATCCATATATAAGTTAGATAGAACAGACAGACATTGCTTACCCATACATAAGCTAGACAGACTTTGCTTAATCCATATCTGAGTTAGACAGATGGAAGATACAGATATTGCTTATCCATATATGAGTTAGACAGAACACACAGACATTGCGTATCCATATATAAGCGACAGACTTTGCTTATCCATATATGAGTTAAAAAGAACAGACAGACATTGCTTATCCATAGATGAGTTAGACAGAACAGACAGACATTGCTTATCCATATATAAGCTAGACAGACTTTGTTTATCCATATCGGAGTTAGACAGACAGAAGATACGGATATTGCTTATCCATATATAAGCTAGACAGACTTTGATTATCCATATATAAGTTGGACAGATAGAAGAGACAGACATTTCTTATCCATACATGAGTTAGGAAGAACAGACAGACATTACTTGTCTATATATGAGTTAGGAAGAACAGGCAGACATTGCTTATCCATATATAAGTTAGACCGAACAGACAGACATTGCTTATCCATATATAAGTTAGACAGAACAGACAGACATTGCTTATCCATATATGAGTTAGGAAGAACAGACAGACATTGCTTACACATATATATATATGTGAATTTAGAACACAGGGTTTAGAACACTACAAGAAATGATTGTTTTCCATTACCACAGCCGATTTAATCTGAGAAGTCCACACAGTCCACTATCAAGTTGCATCTATCCTGGCGATTAATGCATCTTGGAAATGGAGGGACCGATGATTGGCAGGTCCAGTAGCCAATAGATTGGCAGGACTCCTCTTGAGTTGGAAGAATGGCAAATGTCATTTAGCTCGTCTGGTTAGAGATGGATATAGATGGATATACAGCAATTGTAGATTACACAGAATCATTCAGCAGCACAGTACAAGCAATAATCAATGTTTTCCTGGTGCAAGTTTATCTTATTATTTTACTTATTCCATAATCTTTTCAGCAGTACGACAAACTAATACCTTTGCCCAAAAAGTTTATCATTTGCAACTTAGGTAACAAATCAGTTTCCAATTAATGGTGAAAATAAGCTTTCATTTGCATATTATAAATTATATCAATTGATGATCTTTTCTACTCAAATAACATAGGTTGCCCAATGTATGAAAATGTATCTTATCTTATATAGCAAAGGGGTCACACACACACACACACACACACACACACACACACACACACACACACACACACACACACACACACACCACAAACGGCACTGAAGCATAGCCTTCTTGGTGAAGGTAATAAAAAGGGACTCTCACCACAATTCTATTCGTCCGATCCATCAGCGCAGTCCAAAATGCCGTTACACAAATACTCTCCTTTCACACAACCAGAAGAATTGCGGCACTTCCAGTACGCAATGTCACCAAATGATCCATGCAGAGAGCAGAATTCATCTTTTTGCAAGAGGCAAAACATTACAAGATATTATATTTTTAAGTAGCCGTGTGCCATAAATTATTACAATGTAACAATTGTAAGCGTAGCCAATGCTACGGTTACAATTCCTAACCCGGGACCCGGCCGGGCAGGTAGTAGGAGCGAAAAGTATTATATATGAAAGACAACAGAACACAAATTTAAAAAAGTTTTACAAAAATAATCATGAGCACTATTTTTTTATATTCTTGAAAACAGCCCGGTCGGGGCCCGGTTTGGAAACGTCACTTTTGATATAAAAAGTTTTACAAAAATAATCATGAGCACTATTTTTTTATATTCTTGAAAACAGCCCGGTCGGGGCCCGGTTTGGAAACGTCACTTTTGATATTATTATCCACATAACATAACAATTTGACATGACTAATTCTTGAGAAAAAAGAATTCGGAGACCTCATATCTCCATTACAAAATTTTGCTTTTTATTTGTCTCATTGATTATGCAAAAAAGGTTATAGGTAGCATATTCTGTTTTAATTCTTCAACCCAAATTACATATCTTTAATATGTAAAAGTTTATCTTTTGGCAAGAAAGACACACAGGCAGACCAACAACATTACCTCCAGTTTTCGTGAAGTTAAAAACGCGTCTTCTGAATATAGAATAGAGATGAATCGACCATAGGCCTAATATCATTGTATAAAACATTTGTTATTTTACTTTATTATTTTTCGAATCTATCTTTATTTGATAAGAATGAGGGTAACTTGTTATGTGTACGTGTATGTAAATAAAACACTTGTGTTTGAATCCGTGATTTTGTTTTCCTGCCCAATTACGTTTGGATACAACTGTGACCTCTAACCCCGCACAGGTGTGCCAACAGGGCATCTTGAAGCCAGGCACTGTACAGTTGCATTCCAAAACGTGATTTCAAAACATGATTTGGAATACTACAAAGTGGAATGCATCACTCACTGGAATGGAACACAATGTATGTCGTATTCCAAACGCGATCCATTCCGAAACATGGGTTTCGTACTCGCGCGTTTTTGGTTTTAACTTAAACCCTAAAGACAGACAACAATGCATACTTGACAGACACAATATGGAGTCCCTGATGACCACTGTCACAGTGTACTCCGACACGGTTTGGAACATTCCGGATCGTGGTCCAACTGTACCATAATTCGGAATGCAACGAAGTAGAATATCTGTTGTATTGCAAAGCGTGGTCGATTCTAAAACATTTTTAGAATAACACTTTGGAATGCCACACGGAACAATTCATAAGTTGGGAAACACGAACAAAATATCAACGTATTTCGCCGATTCTTCTCTCAGATAAACTCCTCTATGACAAATCCAAAAATCATGATTGCTATGTGCAGTTTGTCGTCACAAATTGTTTAAAGGTTCGGTACAGTTCATCTTGTACAAGGCTAATGTGGTACGATCCAAAATTCAACTGACCCCATGCCATCGCCATAGCAACGACCCCTGTGCTATATATAACAGTTACACAAACTCAACTGGCAGGTCATTGTTCGATCGGTCATTTATTTTGCCAAAGTGCCCCGAGTATGCGTCCATTTTTGGAATAACACGCTTAATAAAATGGAATGCAACGAGGCATATCATAACTTGGGAAACACACAAAAAAAATCCCAACGTCTTATGCCGAGTATAATCCCCTAGATAAACTCCTCAAAAACAAATTCAAGTAGCATAATTGTTTTGTGAAGTTAGTCATCACAAATTGTTCACAACATCGGTACGGTTCGCCTGGTACAAGGTACGACCCAAAATTCGACTGACCTCATTTCATCGCCATAGCAACGACCCCTGTGCTATATATATCTGTTACACAAACTCAACTGGCAGGTCATTGTTCGATCGGTCGTTTAGAAAAAGGGGCGTCTATTCCCGCCATAGCAAGTTTTTAGAGCGTCGCTAGTGTAGTTGTGATTGTTTGTGGCACAGTCGGTCGTCTTTGTTTACCTGTCTTCACATTTCAATACCTACAGACTGTGAAAAAAAACAAGCCAGCTGCTTACAACTTGTCATGAGAATTTGGGACACGTCCGGAGCTCAGGTCACACCCTCTTAGACAACACCGGATCGTTCCAACGCAACACCATGGGGATTAGATCACAGTATGTACTGTTTTTTGTGATTTTAAGTCTGACAGTTCATGGAATCAGCGCAGGGAAGGTTCTGGTGGTGCCACCGGCCGTATCGGGCAGCCACTGGTTCCCTTTAGCGTCAGTCGGCCAGGCTCTGGCGGGGAGGGGGCACGACGTCACCGTTGTTGTCTCGCAGGACATCGTGGCCAAACGTCGCGCCGAGAGACCCGAACTGCGCTTCGAGTCGTTCTTTGACCAGGGAAGCCGTGCACGGTTGGAAGCCAACACAGCTCAGATGAGCGACGTGTTCAACAGGTCTGTGTTCCATATTATGCAAAACTTAAAAGAGGTGATCGACTCCATGGCTCAGCACTGTGACCTCCTGCTGGGGGACGCCGACCTGATGGGGAGACTGAAACAAGCACGTTTTCAGGTTGTCGTCGCGGAGCCCTTCTTTTGCCAGTGCGGAGCCATAGTCGCAGCTTACCTGGGCGTCCCCCATGCCGCCCTCCTGCGTGGTGACCCCACGGGACTTGACTCCCTCGCCACAGGCGTGCCACGCCCCCCGTCTTATGTTCCATTTTTCGGTTTCTGGACCGGTTTTACCGACCAAATGACTTTCTCACAGCGGGCACAGAACCTTGTCGTGTCGTGTGCAGCGCCCGTGGTGTTCCGGTGGATTGTGGGACGCATCAACTATGACCTACTGAGAAAGTACCTGGGAGAGGAGGAGACTCTACTGAAGCTTCTAGCGAAGACGGATGTGTGGCTGTATCAAACTGACGTTTTGCTGGACATGCCGAGCCCGGGCATGCCCAACATAGTTAACGTCGGAGGAATAAACGCTCAAGCGGCGAATCCGCTTTCCGAGGTGCGTGAGTGTGTGCGTGAGTGTATGCACCAGTGTATGTGTTTGTGTGTGTATGTGTGTGTATATGTATATGTGTGTAACTGTCTGTATATGTGTGTAACTGTGTGTGTGTGTCTGACCTGTGTGTGCGTGTGTGTGTGTGTGTGTGTGTGTGTGTGTGTGTGTGTACGTATGTATTTATGAGTGTGGTTTTGTGTGTGTGTATGTATGTATGTATGCATGTATGTATGTATTTGTAAGTGTGTTTATGTGAGGCCACATAGATCGTCTTCTTCCTGGGTTTGTTTATTGTTTACCTGCTGTCTCCCTGAGTAGCAACATATTAGAAGCACGTCGCAATTTTTAACTAATTAGTGCGTTATTTTACAGTCATTAACATCTATCACCGCAACCAACACCTTCCTTTACAGGATTTAGAGCTGTTTATGCAGAGTTCTGGCAGTGCCGGGGTCGTGGTGGTCAGCTTCGGCTCACAGGCCAAGACGATCAGCCTGGAAAGGTCAGAGGTCATGGCAGCAGCCTTCGCGCAGCTCCGACAGAAGGTGGTGTGGCGGTACACGGGAGAGAAGCCCACCGGTCTGGGCAACAACACCAGGCTGATGAGCTGGCTGCCACAGAATGACTTACTAGGTGGGAGATTATCAAATCAAATCATTATTCAGTAAGGATGACCCGAATTACGTCCTTATTACAAAATAGATCACTTACAACAATGCCTGTACACTGACGTAACAATAATTTAACTGACTTAAACATTTACAAGACAATAACACAGTAAAGAAACTATACATAGAATGCAATTACAAAGTACAGTTTGACATGCGTGCTAATGGTGCTACAGATTAATTGTCTTATTATAAAGACAAACTGCACAATGCAGGAAAGAGTTGCTAAGTTTCTTAGTCCGGTCTTTAGGTACACTGATTGTGCCAGAGTTTCTGAGTGTGAGTCCCGTGGCACTTGACCCTGTAGGTGGTTTGATTTTTTTTGATTTGATTATGACCAGACAGACAGAAACACGTCTTGAATAGCAAAGTTATAAAATTATTTACAACCACTTGATTGACAATAACCGACGTTTTGATGACTGTCTGTCATCTTCATCAGGGCTAATATGACTGGTTTATTGTGCAATGGAACTTATTATTGTGTTATTGTGCTATTATTAGTATTATTATGTGACAATACTTTACATTTGGGACCGCATTAGCTCAGCATTATTGGTTAACCATATATTGTATATAACAATGCTTTACATTTGGAACCGCATGTAACAATATTAAACATGTTGTAACAATACGTATGTATGTCACAATTGCTTTACGCTTGGGACTGCATTGTTAACGGTAACACCTGGCTCCAGTGCACAGAAACGCGTCTTTATGTACATATACCTCCTTGACAAACGCAAATGCACACAACCATAATTCGTTAGTTAAACAAGCACGCACTGTATTTACACTTGAATGCACCTATCACAAATGCCCCGTTCAGACGGAACCACTGAAAGCGCACTGGATGTGGTTTCCCCCGAAACAGGATCCATGTGGCTCCATTTAAACGCTCCAAATCGCATTGACAGCGCCTTGATCCCAAACCATATCTGGAAGAATTTTCGAACCGCCTTGACTGGATCACGATTTGCGTCTGAATCCAACGCGATTTCAATGGTTTACTTTACATATTGACCCGGTCATGGATTACAGGGTGATATTTCTTTATTTATGTTTTATTGTTTATTTCAGACACAGCGGTCCATATAAAACAGACACGTAATATAACACAAAGACATCTAAAAAAATAAAGCCATTGAGGTATGTACAGATAAATATATAAAGAAAAAGACTGTCGCACTGTCCTGCTACAAGGAGGCCCCCTTACGGTGGGTAGGCCAATCAGCAACAATGTCTCCATAACAGGCTAGGCTTTAACAAGATTCAGCCAACACTGGTTATTTTACAGGTCACCCGAAAACCAAAGCCTTCGTCACCCATGCGGGGGCTAACGGTCTGTACGAGGCGCTGTACCACGGGGTACCCATGGTCTGCACACCGCTGGGCGCGGACCAGCCTGGCAACGCCGCTCGGGTGGTATCCAGAGGGCTGGGAGTGAGGCTAGACTTCAACACGTTCACAACAGAAACATTGAATCAGGCGCTTATGCAGGTTCTCACTGACAAAAGGTACGTTAACGCATCATAAAAAGATGTCGTATGTATGTTAGTCTAATTCATCGCGGTAAATAATCACCAGGAAGCACTGTTTCAGGAGCGACAGAACACCCAAACGTGAAAAAACAACTAAATGTATTTAATTATCACTAAGGCAACAATAATAGCTATCTTTGCCTGTGCCCCATTAGACCTGTCCATTAGACCTACATTTCATAATGCCCAATTTTTTCACACGCTCGCATCAATTTTGGGGTGCCAAGAGGATGTCATCTATGTAATCAAATCAACATGGCCTTATGGATAGAAAATTGCATTGTGACTGAACAGAATGTCCTCTATCGGGGCCAAACAGAGCATGAAGTTCTGGCTAAAGCGCCCCCTAGATGTTTTGACACGAAAACACAAAGGTCCACTGAGTACATTTCAGTGTTCAAAGTGTAGTTCTATTTTTGAATGTCAGGATTGAAAACACATTACGTCACTCTGGTGTAAACCCACTAGTGTAAATCCATATGATCTGCTACTAATCTTGTTGACGTAACAAGGTTGTGCTCTTCTTTTGGAACCCTACTACTAAAGAAATCTACCAAAAAGTTTTTTTTTTAAATTATTTTTCTTATTCCTACCGCTTGGTTAATGGAATAGTCCAGAATCACGGAAACCCCCATTCCCTAACTCCCCTACATGATATAAAGGCGCAGGTACACCTGGGGACTTCCTCTTTTGCTGGTGCCAGTCGTGAGGTGAGACCGTTAGTTCTTTCTGTAGCCATAAACGATACAAAGGGACCGCTATACACAAGCAAGGCCGCTTTCCTTTACTGTTAGAGGTGCAACGAAGATCCGGCAAGACTACAGGTGTGTAGGGCAGACCATGTAACGGTTGATCCATGTAACAAGAAAATTAACACTACGACATAAGGTACGCTGATGTTAAATAATAGCTTATGGGGTGAACAGTTTGTACCAGAATGTTTCTCTACTCAAAAATACGGCGTAGGTTGCAGACGTCAGGGGCGCAAAATCATTCAGTTTTCGCAATCGGCTGTGCTTAAAATGTCGGAAAGGATGACGGCAAATTTTCCCTGACTAGCGCGTGACCAGTGCCACGTGATTATTTTTAACCAACCAGAGTTGTCCGATCACCACTATCAGAACGAAGTCCACCCTCAGTGACCCCAGTACGTGTACGCACGCCTGATTGCATCATGTGCTTAAGTCTGTTACAGAGTCCAATTAAAAGTACTAGATAAAGCATAAAGAATCTCTCTCTCTCTTGTTCTCTCTTTCTCTCTCTTGATCGGTCAACTCGAAGCGTAATGTTTGAGCTAAAGCTAAGAGATAGTTAAAAGTTCGATGCGGCTCCGCTAAAGTTTGCTTTTATGCCAAAGCACTACTTCATCCCCTAATTTTCGCCAATGTTACTTAACTTACATAATAAAGTTGATATATCAGATTTGAAAATTCATCTCAAAAATTAGTCACCATAAACACGTGATGTCTGACTTATTCCTTGAAAAATGATAAGTTGTTTGTGTTGATTTTTCACAGCTGTTTGTTGGGTAAACATACGTCATCACCCCGCCCACCAGGACCGCGGCTAGCTTGTATTACGCAATACGTCAACAGCAAACTCTGTCTACAACCTTTACACAGTAGGAAAATCGATTGGCTAGTGCTAACGAGTCTGTGGGCTTTAAATAACATTTTCGAACAATAATGCGCCCAGCGCTCTATCAGGCATCGCGTTATTTATAGGAATCAGCCGATGTTTCACGGTCAGCGATCTCCGTCCAATATGATGGTGTACATTTTTGGGCGAAAAATCGCTTGAGTCTCAGGCGATTTAAAAATTTGGTGACCTACCGGCGATCAATAAATACGGCCGAAGCTCGTTGACTGTATGACGAAGACGAAAGGGGGCGTAAACTGTAAAGGTGGAGAAGGTCCCATAGACTGTTTGAGGCCACGGGGGGTTGTTGATCCACTGTTTCCAGAGCACGGTATTAGAAGACAGAGCCCAACCCTTTCCTTTTACTGCTTTTAATCCCCCCCCCCTCCCGACCGAAGTCAGGCACCCATTTTACACCTGGGTGGAGTGAGGAAAGCCGTGTTCAGGCACCTTTTCCAAAGAAACAACACGACACCCGTTAGTATAGAGGATAGATGAGTCTATTCAAAAGTCACTGAGGGAGTTCTAATTGTTTGCACAGATCTACAACAGGAAAGAACAAAGTCGGCTAATATTTTGTTAGTGAGAGAAATAGACATTTAAACACTAAGTTGTCTATAGTGGTGGACGAATTTCGGGATCTTGATTCTATGTTTAAAAGTGGTTCTAATCTGGACGTGGTAGGCAAAGGATACGCACGGAAGTCGGTTCACGTAATAAGTAGTCAAAATGAGGTTTTGGAGTGTGAAACCTTAAAAAGTCTGGGAAAACATATTACATCGAAGGATGAAAATTTATTGTTTAAATCCTACTTTTCGTACATGCTTTAAAAGTGTTGTCTGCAAACATACACTAAGTTTGCATCTTCATGATGTCTTCATCTCAGAAGGCCATGAAGCGTCTAGAAGCAGCACCAACCAGGAACAAGGAAGTTGGAAACAGCAATGAAGAGACACAGGAAGCCACCGACAGGTTTGTGAGTTACTTCCTTTATTGTGGATCCGACAAAGTTAGATGAATTTTTAGTCTAGTCAGGAGTACCAATTAAATCTCCCTAATTGTATGGGTTATAGTTATATAATCCCGATAACGTCATCATCTGTGACATCTTTTCTACAGTACGTCCGAAGACCAGCTGCAGGAGGGCTGCAGGGCCCTGCAGACAGGGGACCTGGACACGGCAGAACACAACTTTGCAGCTGCACTCAAGGCCGTTTATGTAAAAGGTGAGTGTTTCAGTGTACATATCGCAAGTAGATAGAATTCATAATCAAATCCAACTTTTTGGTTTATGTAAATAGCACTGTGGCTACTAAATTTTAAAAGAAGCATTTGAGCTAAAAACAACAACATTAAAAAAATTAGATGATGACAAATAAGATCACCATAAATAAAGCATAATTGTCATTTGGTACAGTTTCCAGTGCAAGACAGCGATGGAAAGAGGTAGAGCCCCTTTGCAGGTTAAGTGAGGTCTACATGAAAAGAGGAGAGAAGTCAAAACAAGGAGGTGATTTCACCAAGGCTGCAGCGCTCAGTAACGCAGCACTGGTGAGATCAAAGACTGGAGACAAAGAGGGCATCAAACAAACAATCCAGGAAATAACCCAATCGTTTGTTAAGCACGTCCTGAGTATCAGACAAATGGTACCCATTAATGACATTAAAAAACACAAATCGATGTTAATGTTATGTCGCGACTATGTCAGAGAAGAGATCAAAAGAATTGAACAATTGATAGATCCCTACAGCCTCGATGATGAAGACCCAAAGATAATGGAACTAGAAAAAAAGAGAGTGGAAGCAAACAAAGCCCTCTTTGACACTATTGTTCATCAGAGAAGAACATTCATAGCTGGCCTTGTAGATGAATGTATAGAGGTAATGGGTCCCCCTCCCTGTAAGTACGCCATGATAGGACTGGGTTCACAAGCTACAGGATTGGTAACACCATACTCCGATCTGGAGTTTGCTATTTTAATAGAGAAGGAAACAGAAAACTGTGTAAAATACTTTTACGATCTCACGCATTACCTTCATCTCAAAGTGATCAATCTTGGGGAAACTATCCTCCCGGCCATGGCGATCAAGTCTCTCAATAACTTCGAGTCAGATAACAAGTTGGAGGACAACTGGTTCTATGACTCTGTAACACAACGTGGATTTTCGTTCGATGGAGCCATGCCACATGCATGTAAAACCCCACTAGGCAGAGGTAAAACATGCCTCTTAATCCGTACTCCACGTCACATGGTAACGGTTCTGAAAGATGACGTTATGCTCCACCTGAAGAAAGGCTACCACCTAGCGAGTGTCTTGGGAAATGTCTCATTGATTATTGGAGAGCAGGGCTTGATTGATGAATACACCGCCGCATGGGATCAGCAACTGAAGAAAAATGGAAGTAGAATTGCTTGGATCCTTGCAAACACTATGATGAAGGAAAATACCAAAACATTTAAAATGCAGAATCCGACTGCCAAACTACTGGATGTAAAGAAAGAAATGTACCGCTTTTCAAGCCTTGCCGTGTCTTGTTGGGCACAACTCTGTGACATACAGCCGACCACAATCTGGGAGACTATCCAAAAGATGTATAAAAAGAGAGCCATTAGTGAAGAGAACGCGCATCACTTAATGGTGCTGGTCAGCATCTCAGCAGAACTGAGGCTGCGTACGTACATGAAAAACCGTGGTCAAGTGGAAAACATGTCAGTCTTATCGTCCATGTCAGTCAATGATGACATTGAGGAAAAAGCAATGAAAATATTTCACCTCTCCAATGTAAAACAGCTCATGAGATACTATTACACGGCAACACCATTGAAATACTTTGTTTCACAACTTAGCAATCGTCAAACAGTAGAAAAGCCCTCAATTCTATTCGACAACTCATTAAAACTACAAGCAGATGTATACGAAAGTCTGTTGGACTACAATAAATCAAAGACATGCATTGAACAGGCACTCAAACCAGAGATATCGAAACAAGGTAAGAGTGCGATTCATCCTGAAATAGCCGGGTTACTTAATAAGTTGGGAAACGTCATGCGAGAAAACGGTGATACCAAAAGTGCTGCGAGTCATCATGAAAAGTCATTTCAGATGTGGCGCAGTATCTATGGTGAGGGCACTGCACACCGTGAAATTGCCGACTCACTCAACAGCTTGGGTCTCTCCTGGAGTGACCTCGGTGATCATAGAAAGGCCGTCAGCTATCATGAACAATCGCTTGTGATGCTTCGGAGTATCTATGGTGAGGGCATCCCACATTCTGACATCGCCAGGTTACTAGGCAACTTGGGTAACGCCTGGAGTGGCCTTGTTGATTACAGAAAGGCCGTCAGTTATTATGAACAGTCACTAGGGATGATGCGGAGTATCTATGGTGAGGGCATCGCACATCCTGAAATCGCCAACATACTTAACAACTTAGGTGTCACCTGGAGTCACCTTGTTGATCACAGAAAGACCATTAGCTATTATGAACAGTCACTAGAGATGATGCGGAGTATCTATGGTGAGGGCATCGCACATCCTGACATCGCCTCGTCACTTAACAACTTGGGTAACGCCTGGAGTGACCTTGTTGATTACAGAAGGGCTGTCAGCTATTATGAAAAGTCACTAGAGATGAAGCGGAATATTTATGGTGAGGGCAAAGCACATCCTGACATCGCGCGGTCACTTAACAACTTGGGTAACGCCTGGAATAACCTTGGTGATCACAGAAAGGCCCTCAGCTATTATGAACAGTCACTGGAGATAAGGCGGGGTATCTATGGTGAGGGCATCGCACATCCTAAAATCGCCTCGTCACTTAACAACTTGGGTGCCACCTGGAGTGACCTTGGTGATCACAGAAAGGCCCTCAGCTATCATGAACAGTCACTGGAGATGAGGCGGGGTATCTATGGTGAGGGCATCGCACATCCTGACATCGCCTCGTCACTTAACAACTTGGGTAACGCCTGGAGGAACCTTGGCGGTCACAGAAAGGCCGTCAGCTATTATGATCAGTCACTAGAGATAAAGCGAAGTATCTATGGGGAGGACATCGCACATCCTGACATCGCGGGGTCACTTATCGGCTTGGGTAACGCCTGGGATCACCTTGGTGATCACCGAAAAGCCGTTAGTTTTTATGAACAAGCACTAGAGATGATGTGCAGTATCTATGGTGAGGGCATCGCACATCCCGGAATCGCCTCGTCACTTAACAATTTGGGTAACGCCTGGAGTAACCTTGGTGATCACAGAAAGGCCGTCAGCTATTATAAACAGGCGCTAGAGATGCAGCGGATTATCTATGATGAAGGCATCTCACATCGTGACGTCATCATGTCACTTTACAACTTGGGTAACGCCTGGAGTGACCTTGGTGATCACAGAAAGGCCCTCAGCTATTATGAACAGGCGCTAGAGATGCAGCGGAAGATCTATGGTGAGAGCATTACACATCCTGACATCGCTGACTCATTTACGAAATTGGGTGCCACTTGGTTCCTCTTAGGTGAGTACAGAAAAGCTGCCAGTTTTTTTGAAAAGGCACTACAGATGAGGCGAACTATTTACGGTGAGTGCACAGCACATCCTGACATCGCCTCGTTACTTGACATCTTGGATAAACTCTGGAGTTTCCTTGGTGATGATAGAAAGGCCGCCTCCTACTCTGATCAGGCGGCACGGATGAAGCAGAGGATTGATGAGGCTTCAAGACACTGACACTCTTCTGACGAATGTCTTTTGTCCCAGAAAATGCGTAGCTACATAGAACTCAGTTAAAATGCAACAGTTTTAATCAAAACGACTGTAATGTTTGACGATTTTTTGGTTTGAGAAAGAAAACAAAACAGATATTTATTTGTGCAGTGTTTGATTTGTCGTCACATTTTTCCTTTGATACATTGCAGGACACAGCAATATGTATTTGACTCTACGTAGTATTGAAGGACGCAACTGTGGAGTTACACATACTAACTCCTTAGCGATAGTTGTCCTTTAAGTGGCTGAGACTGGCAATGCATAGATAAAAAAAAAACTAAAACTAGAAAGGCAGACATTTGCTCAGGAGCAAATGTAGCATATAGGTTCACCACATCTCCCGTACCAAAAATAGACCTGTCCCCCTTCGGTACACACAGCCCTGTCCAATACGTAATCTAAAAAATAAACATGCTTCCTCTCTTTAAGAATAAATTATTCTAATGACCCCACATTATGTCATGGTCCAGTTAAAAATACTGAAAAACAATCTTTGCCACACCCCGGGATCGAACCCGTGAACTTCGAGGCACTGAAACTGACGCTTGTCCATTTATCGTGCTAAGCCCATATGCCACACTGACTAGCTACGAATAGGCTATTTATATACATAATGTTGAAGGAACCTAATGTACATTTTGGCCTGAAGTGAAATTTAAAAGTCGCAAAAATGTGAGATTTCTACGGCATGTGTTCCCTAAAATGCCATACGGTGCTTTCAGGATTTATTTATAATTTCGTACAAATTGTTGTACTTTTGACAGGATCCACGTCACCCTTTATCTGATTTGTATAGCAGCGTAAGAACAATATATAGGATTTATCTGATCACCCCTGTTCAAAATTGAATTCAAAACTAGTTGGAAGAATAATATTACTTAATTACATATGTGCTCATGTAGGTGCATGATTGCAGCTACGTAAAAACTGCACCAGACATGATGCCAAACTTTTACAGAGGACCCACATAATCATAGGGAACAATATTAATGTCAACAAATGGTCAATGACCTTACCTACCACAACACTACATGTATCTACAGCTAATTTGGTTAAAAGATAGAAAAGTTTCTAAAAATGTAGCTTATGTCACGTGTTTCCACCGATTTACAACCCAAAACATTCCTTCTTCCTGGCCAATACTAAAAAAAAACGTTATTTTTTCTGTTATTAGAATGTGGCACCAAGTGCAGGTGTTCTTTTAGCAGATAATTCAATTAGCTGGCAGCCAATCAGCAACCACATCTGTAAACAGAGTCACACCTGCTCCTACTTCTACCTGATCAGTAAGTAGGTCATGTGTGTCAAATATGGTCATGCATACCATTTGTGCCAAATATGGCCAGGCATACCATATATGATAAAAACCCAAATGAAACCACTTTAAAAGCCTGTAATAAAAAAATAAAAAAATAAAAACGTCCGAGGATATTTGCCCACTGTACCTTCATGCCAAATTTCAGATCATTTAACCCAAAACTGAAGATATTTAATCCATTTAAAGAAATGGCAGGAGAAGAAGGAGAAGAAGAAACATGACGAAAAACAATATAGGTCCACCACTAGTGGTGAACCTATAAAAATATACCACGGTTTAGGCAGACGGTATGAGGAAATTATGTTTAATGCAGAAATTCTATTTGCTATATTTGTTTTACTCTCCAAGCAGAGGTTTCGGCGTGGCTTGGCGTGTTGTTAGGGTTTTTATTGTTTTTTTTTTTTTTTTTGGCACTGGTATCTTTTCTTTGACGTTGGCGTAAAAAAGCCTAATACACGCAAAAAAAAAGCCAAAACCCAAACCTCTGCTTGGAGAGTACATTTGTTTATCATACAAAAATTGCTTTCGCAATCCATTGTAAACGTGTCCGTGGCCTAACACAACAAAACATTTACAAGAATGGAAGATACAGCAATTCTAAATCTTTTTTTGCCAAGAAAAGTTCTGGAGTTTTCTGTCAAGAAGTAAAAAGTCTGTTTTGAAAACACATCCCAGTGTCATCCCATCATTGAGAAGTAGAGTAACAGAAAGGCTCAAAATTATCGTGACCTGTAATACATAATGTGATTGCAAGATGGTGCTACTGCTCTCACAAACCCAGCCTACTTGTCATGGATCGTATGAGGTTGAACGGTTTCCAATATTTACCATGTAGCAACATCTACCACCTACATAGAAACTGCAGAAGTTAAAAAAAAAACTTTCAGTCAATATTAGTCAAGCCTTTGTCTAAATTTGCAATTTCCTGTTCAAATTACAGAATGTCATGATGATATTCTGGTAAATTATTTGCAAAAAGTAACCGGTTGCTCCAAAATTGTCCTCTCATCTAGCTTGAAACTGATATTACTAAAAAATACCATTATACATGCATGTATGTATAAGGGACTAAGGAAATTTTAAAAACAGTAAGAAACCTTCCAATAACTCCTTACACCAAAACGTGCCTCCGTTTACCTTCATCGTACCTTGCAATAAAGTTCGTTCATTCTTCCTTACCAATCACTGGCCATCATAAAAATTGGATACGTCTTTCAACTATGCTTTAACACAATTAGTCATATAGTTTGTGCATTTAAGTGTTGTCTTAACTGAGTCTTGCATAATATATAATAGAACACAGAACAGTGCTTTTAGCGAATTACTTTATTTTTAAAGAAAGTAATTCACTAAAAGCACTGTTCTGATGTTAAAACAACTCAATGTTGCATCCAACTCTAGCATCACATATTGTACTAAGTGGATTTATTCAAAACGGATTCCCTAGCTCAAAACAACCTTCCTAAGCAAAGGAAATAAACAAGTTTCATGTTTCATGTATGATGTTAGCGGCATGGAAAAGTCCATTGCAACTTACACATTTAATCTAGCTTCCACGCCTTGTCGTCTGCATGGAATTTGAAATTTGATGTCTACAGAGAAGGGTTTATAAGTCATGCAACAGAAACTGCGTAAAATTGTGCTAAAATTAACCTTCTCCAGCTGACTAATACCATAACCCTAACAAATTTGGTGCCACTTGGCTACCTCAGCAGGCCAAAGGTTAATGCAGGAACTTTTGCAATATCATGCAAATTTAACACCGACATACCACGTTTGCGAAGCGAGTAACTCATGGAAATCTTACAATTTAACAAAAAATGATTTCAAACATCAACACATCATAATTATTAGTAGATATGAACGGGATACTTGATATGACTTTTTTTAATAATCAGAGATACAACATATAAAAGCAGACAGCCTTTTGAAAGCATACTATTTATTTTACATCACAAAGACCTGACACAAATAAGCCACTATTGCATTTTGCACTTCCCATAACTATCTAAAGGCAGACTAACCACTTAGATTAGCCTTTTTTCTTGGTGCACATTGAATACACCACTGATGAAGACCCAAAAGGCACAGAGTTATGACAAGTCAATTTTACTTTTCTAAGATTTCATCCAAGAAAGGGCTCTTTTAAGTATGCCCTATACGTTACCCTGCACTATTTGTTGTGTCACACAAACACAAGTCTTATCGAGTAAGTAATCTCTCCCAAAAAAGTTAGGTTTACTTTTATCAATTGTACTGTTTAGCAAACGAAATATCATTGCTCATCCCCCCATTACACCCTTAAATGTACATGACATAAAGGCTGTCACAAGATGAGCAACAGACTCCAATACATGTATACCTGTACGTTCATCCTGACGGATTCAAATACCAAGTAACCAGAGGCAATCCCTTACGTAAAGCGACAGGTAAATACGGATTTTCTCACCCCCTGTCGGTTAATGAAACATTTCAAAGGGAATCCCCTTTCTCTTCTTCGCAAGCTCCAAAGAGAACTGTGTTTCCCGTCTATTTCACAGACAAACACACACAAATGGGGTAGTTAACTCACCGTCACGAATGTGACCGTACCGTAGGGAAAGGAGCCACGAATGACCTTACGGGGGACAGGGAGGAAGGATCAGAGGGTAAAGGGGGGAGGATCATTAGCATCAAGGTAGGGTAGGGGTCACGTGATTGTCTGTTCAGCCGACGGGAAACGTGACTTCCGTAAAGGTCACGCCGGGGACTTCCACTTTCGCTGGTGCCAGTCGCGATGCCGAGATCATACAGACCAACAATTTTCCTCTCTTAGGAGTTCAAAGGTGAGTTATTACATATAGATAAGGTTATCAACATTTATCATAATCGGTAGAACATACACTGACAAAACGGAGATACGGTCGACGTAAAAGAATGTGTTGCTGTGTTAGCCTAACCCTACCCCTACTCTGACAAAAATTATAAAAAAATCCACATTTGTCGTCTTTACCCTTTGAGTGATTCACAAGAGTCCTAAATGATGTGGTACACATAGGCACTTCTTTCGTCACTGGTGCTAGTTATAGTCGCGACCTGAGACTGATATAGAGAAAGTAGTTTTACTTCTAGCCTTAGTAATTTTATGGTAATTGCACACACAAGACCGCCATCGTTCACTCTCATAGGTAGAGTGGAAAATGTAGATCTCTTAAGACTGAACAGGTGTGCAGGGCTGTACGTACGCTAATCTAGGAAACTAGAAAATCAAACCTGCACCTTGATACCGTTAGACTTATGGCGCGGTCACAGTCGTCGTTACTAAGGTCCTCGTACGAGTTTGATGACGTAACTTTTCAAGCAGACTGTAACAAAACCAACGCCTACAAGGATATAGGATACAGTCTTTTCCGTAACAAGACAACTGAAGTTTATAGGACACGTTAATGACTATCCCAAATATCCCTCAGTTTGCGATCAAGCTAAAACCGTACGACATACGTCACCGGGCCCTTTATTTTAACTGTTCTCGATATGGATGTAACACAATACAGGACGCTAAAGTTGAAGACTTAGGTTTTGTGGTTAGCAGTTAGTACGGTATTCCTCTGTGAACAAGTACTACGAGGCTTGGGAATGTTAGGCTGTAGGTACAGAAATCAGGCCCATTTCTAGTCTACTGTTGTGACAACAGATGTAAACAGACTGTGTTTGAAGTGAGCATGCATGACGCACACCTCCAACGCGTGACCAGTCAATGACGGATCAGTGCTTACTATTACATGTTTGACTGTATGTTAATGGCCAAGAGGTCTTTATGCAAAAGTGGTAACTTGTACAGGTTTTACTGTATATAAATGTCCAGGTGGTCCTTATGTAGAGGTGGTCACTATTACAGGTTTGACTGTATATCAATGGCCAGGTGGTCCTTATGTAGAGGTGGTCACTAGTACAGGTTTGACTGTATATCAATGGCCGGGTGATCCTTATGTAGAGGTGGTCACTAGTACAGGTTTGACTGTATATCAATGGCCAAGTGGTCCTTATGTAGAGGTGGTCACTAGTACAGGTTTGACTGTATATCAATGGCCGGGTGATCCTTATGTAGAGGTGGTCACTAGTACAGGTTTGACTGTATATCAATGGCCAAGTGGTCCTTATGTAGAGGTGGTCAGTAGTACAGGTTGGACTGTAAATTAATGGCCAGGTGGTCCTTATGTAGAGGTGGTAACTAGTACAGGTTTGACTGTGCTTCCCAAACACGGGCAGCACCGTGTCGTCACACATGATCACTCCTTCTATTGACTGCGTATGCATGCAACTTTCAGAAGTGATGCCGTCCTAGTTTATCAACGTTATGGAACAGTGACGTCAGCTTTTGCGTGGTTAATTAAGAATTGCAGGGTTCTTTTAAGTAGAGCAAAGGCAATTATTTTACTTGTTATTCTGTGACGAGACTGTTTGGGTTATCAAAACGCACAGACAATAGCAAACAGACTCAAGGCGGCCAAAGGAGGGGGTATAAAAAGATACATATTTTAATACCTTCTGGCAAAAAAAGCAATTTCGCAAGTTCGTTTTTGAGAAAAATGCTTTCAGTTATAACAAAGAGCTCGTTCTATTTGTGTTGTGTTTTTGGCACTGCTGTGATGTACACCGTAGGGTTCTTTACAGACGTATTATATACATAATAAATACGTTGAAGCTAGCGTTAAAATATCTGAAAAAAAGACACAGACAACAGATATGTGACCCCATGACTCCTCTTTATTCCGTATGTACGGAACTCCTGATGTTTCCATGTCTCATCACAAGACACGACACAGTACATCTTGCCAATCTACAGCGAAAAACAATTTACTTGTCAAGAAAAAAATACTAAATTTCTTTGTTTATCGTTGATGCATGTTCTCACTGTCCATACCGTGTACAAAAAACAGTTTACAGACAACGATTTCTCAGATACTCATTATCAAAACAAGCACGTGGTAAGCCCAAATGCAGATCCAAATATAACATTTAGCATAAAACTGATATACTGTAACAAGCATTGATACAATTCGAAGACTGATATGAATTGATAACTGAACTACGTCACATTAAACCCTGTGTTCTACATCTTGAGTAATGGTCACATTACCCCAGTTTTTCACTGTAGTATATTCAGTTGCTAATAAACAGCTAAAGAGAAAAAAGTATCATGTAAATATGGGCAGATTATAAATCTTAAATATATCAATGACCAAGCACAACCTTCCTATATCTTATTTGCCGACGACTCGAATATTTTCCTTTCGTACTCAAATTTTGATACCCTAGTAAAACTCGCTACTCAATAATTAGAAAAAAAGTCATCACCTGATTTGAGGCACATTATCAGACAATGTAAAGAATACATATTATGCTAAATCGACAGTCGTTTTAACTCCAGTTTTGGTAGAAAGAGAACGCCTTACGCCTCGGTGTCATCATGCGTCTTCCTTTCATCCCGTGTCATCACCAGCATAACGACTACGATTAGAAGGACCATGAACACAGCTACTCCAACAGACGCTCCCGCCACGGCACTCCGCGGGACTACAATTCTTACTGTGAAACAAGAATAGCGATTCTAATGTTTTCAAAGAATTTTACTTGATTGTAGATTCACCCTTTGCTCTAACCAGGTTGTCATTATTTTCATAATTGAGAAGCATTAAAGGTCATGATGCTATCTAAGCAACACGTAAGCAACATATAGGACGCAGAGAATAATTTCATGCCAAGTTTACATATTCTACTATCTGCTCATAAATTCATGCTCTATGAAACTATAGAAATTTACGTACGTCTAGCTTCAAGAACTCTGTTTCTGTCAGAAATCAATGAATGCTTGCATCTCTTACTGAGAATGTCTATGTATATTTTTTTTACATTTTCAAACTACGCCCTCTGTAAAAGGTAAAAAAATTAAAGGGAAGACCATCGAATTACACCAAAAAGTCTTACCAGATATATTCCTCTCCGTTTTTTTTTGTTGTAAATTCTTACCTTCACAGACAGCCGAGCTTCCTGCGTTGCATACACATTCCTCGCCATCATACTGCCATACTGCTTCAGGCTAAAATGACGTGAGTAGGTAATGGATTTAGCTGAAGCAGCAATATTTAGGATGTCCAACACAAAATATCACTATTTTCTACCACACATTTACAGGCTGTAGAATTGTAAGTACAACACTACTGCCTCCTTGAAAATAACATATAACAAATATATTCATCACTACGCAAATCTAGGGTTCTTTGAAGGATCCTAGATCCATGGGTATATTTTCTCCAGTAAACCATATATTTAACAGACAGCTTTTAAATCTGAGCTGACATGTTCAGGGTTTAAGTAATTCGCAACAAGAGCTCCTCGACCTCATACCTTTGCCAGATGACAAGTTTACAACTGACGAATTTTAAATGTTTCTAATTGATTATGCAAAATAGATAATGTTTTGCATGAATTATATCATTTGATCATATCCTCCACCCGATGACAGTCTTATCTTAACAAAGAAAGCTTTTTTAGCATTTCCTCATAAATTATGCAAATGAGGTCCTAATTTAATACGTTACTAGTATGTTTCACCTTGACCTAAGTTCCAAATACGGTATGAAATTCCTGGCATTTACCATTACGAAATTATAATTTTGTCATTAATTATGCAAATTCATACCATCCACAGCTTCTTCAGGTTATGTTGGTCACATACATACATACATACAAGCACACATTCATACACACAGCCCACCCACTGCAGTACTGTAGGGAAACGTCAGGTGAACTTTTTTTGAACTTGACCTTCGTTTCAAAACCGCTACTCACCTACCAAGCACCATTATGATCCATCCGCAGCTTCTCGATTTATGTTGTACACATACAAACACACATACATTCACATCCCACTGCAGTACCGAAGGAAAACGCCAGGTAAAACATTTTCCAACCTGACCTTCGTTTCCACAACTGCTATTCACCTACAAAACATCAATATGATCCATTCACGTACAGTTTCTCTACTTATGCTGTTAGCACACATAGAGACCCAGATCACAGCCACTTCGTCATGGCATAATAAAAAAAACATAACTTTGTCGAAGGTAATAAATCACGCTTACTAAATAGTAGTATCCATTGTTGCTGGCGCAACCGCAGTTCTCTTTAGGTACACAGTCTAGTCCACTCTGTACATAGCCTACATTACACCCGCAGCCTTCTACACAGGGAAGGTTACAGTTGTCTGGGGCACTGGAATTCACGCAGGTCGCAGGGCAGGCGGTTGTGCATGAAGAGTATGTGCTGTTTCCTGGGCAACCCATAGCTATCGAAAGTAAAGAGTTTCAATTCCATTTGTTAACATTTGGGAATGCAGAACTACGTCTACAGCAGGAATAAATTGTCGTTGTTATCAATAAACTATTCGTTCATAATACACGACACAGTTTGCACCATGGCGGTTGCTGTTGTGTCCAGAACAGTGCCTGTCCAGTTCTGTGCTTGAACGGTCACAGAACTGGATACAGCCTAACTATCCAGAACTGTTCTCAGTCCTCAAGCACAAAACGGGATAAGGCCATTGTGTGTCCAGATCTAAAGGACGGTTCTGGATAAATCCTCTGTTTATCCAAGAACGTGGATTTGCTCTAAGCACAATCCTGGATACACGTCAGGACTTTCCAGAACCGTGCCTGGGCATAGTGGATAAGCACTGTGTTGTATTCAGGGCTGTGCTCAGGGCAATCTATACTTTCTTGGATATACCACGTGTTGTATCAAGAACTGTGTTTGCAATTATCTAACCGTCTCAGTCTCTAATTGCCTGGGCACGGTTCTGGATAAGGCACGGTTTTGACACAACAGTTGCTCGTCTAGTCTTTTTTTGATAGATCTGTAAGAACACATACCAGTTGAAAGACTCTGACAACGGAACTTACGACAGAGGTCTGGTGTCCGCCAAGTGAAGGGAGACACGCCGGCGTCCGAACAGGAGTCATAGTATGCCTCCAGATTCGCACAGAGGAACCCTCCCTGGCCCTGCGTTGCACACTCGTCGAAGACGCAGGTTTGCAAGTAAAGCTGGGGATCTACAACACTATGGCAAGCAGTAAACGGGCCGTTTGGATCTGTAAGCACGTTACACGCGTCCGAATAGTTCGAGTTACACGGTCCTTGGGCTGGGGGTTGGCCGATGGGAGGATCACCACGACAACTAAGGTGCACAGAAAATGTTAAGGTAATCATGGAAACACGCTGAAAAGGGACAGTTATTAGTTTTTTTAATTGTTTTTCTAGTAAGATAACAAGTATTGACCTATACATCTGCGTAATATTCTGTATTCTTCTCACATTGTTTATTACAATTTACTATCATTGACGGCATTGCGTCAAAAACATTGTGATAATGTAACCAAAGCGTTCCATGTTTTAGGGGCTGTTTTTTGTGTGTTTAAATTTGTTCGTTTTTAAAGATCATCAGATTGTTAATAATGGGCATAACTAAAAAATAAACTTTTTTAAAAATTATTTCAAAATGTCCTAATTAACATCTCTAGACACGGATAGCTTATATTCATGTAACATACGTATTGCTGTCGGTCTCCCAGCTATTCCCGAAATCGTTCCAGTTCGAGGCGATGTTTCCATTCGGCATCTCAAAGTCATCGTTCTCCATACCGTTGTAGTTACCTCCCAGTCCACACATCCTGTTCTGGTAGTTGCTTGGAACCGTCACCTGTAGCAGTGTTATATAAGCATTGTTATTTCTCCCATTAGATGACATATCATAATCGTGACTTGAATGTTTAATGATAAAATGACAGTTATTTTGATCAGTTACCATATAGCAGAAGGGGGAAATCACCCAAACTACAAAAATAGAGAATCGCTATAACATATCAAAATGGCGACTCACTGTGCTGTACTGTACTGTACATAGGTTAAAAATGGAATATTTTCATAACTGTCAGAAATGTGCTGACCCTAATTTCCTGTGACCCATCGTAGCGTATGACCACGGACAATTCTGTCAGCTCTACTCGGACAAACTTCCCGCTCAGTCTGACTTCGATCCTGCCCATTGCTAGGCTGAAAGGAAGCGTGGCGGCGATGGTATGCATGGACGACGGCTCTTTTACCTTGTTTGAGAAAAACATTTCAGTTTGTTATCAGGAAGTGAAGTGACAATTATAATGATTAACTTAACTGTGATATTGATTCAAAGTCTTGGGAAATCCTATGTTGCAAAAACTGCTCCAACATCACCAGTGATGCATTTGCCAGACAGTTTTATTGATTTGTAAATGTCTAATTATGTCCAGCATCACTTAAGCTACCTACTAAGTTTGACCCAAAACTCTGCTGATGTACCGTAGGTGCCCGCTACTAGGCCCATTATCGAATTTAACCTTCCCCTTCACCACCCTACCCCACTATTAAATGTCATGAAGAACTTCTCGAATTATGTTGTACACATACAAACACACGTATAAAAAGGGCACGCAGCAGTACCGTAGAAAAACGCCAGGTATTTTTTTAACTTGACCTTCGTTTCAACAACCGCTACTTACCTACCAAATGCCTTTAAGATCCATCCACAGCTTCTTGAGTTACCCTGTTGACATACACACGGACATACACTCCACCATGACAAAACCGAAAACGTAACCTTCTTGTCGAAGATAACAATAGCTCCGTACACAGATGTAAAAAGCCAACTTACCTTTACAATTCTGCCTTGAAGAATCCCGACTTCGTACCCGTATGCCATCACGTACACTTCGCGTACAATTGAAACGGTTGGGTACGAGGGGAATGGAACTTGCTGTACTTCCACACTAAAGTCACTGCTGTTTCCGCAGTCCTTGGCGAACGTGTATCTGCACGGACCCTGGAAATGATGCTCCTTTCCATCAAAAGTCGTAAAGTGTGGATCTCCCCATGCAGAACAGGTGGCTTTGGCAACCTTGCTTGGCTCTAATCAATGCAACAACAAAAACCTGTTAGGGCTGCAGCCTACAATCTCCACTCTCGTGGCGATGAGATGGTGCAAGAAAATGTGCCCAAGGGACCAACATACAAAATTGCCAGTCGTTCAAGTTTCAGAAATGAACGAAAGGTGGGCAATGCTAGAGATGGAAAAGAGAAAATGGATATTATCGCTAAGATAATATATCAAGCTGCATTTTCTCATAAGCCATGCAAAGGGCATGTTAATTTGCGTACATTATGGACAAGGAATCATGCCAATCTTTATTACATAAATCACAGAAATAGAATTGCTAATATACAACACTAATCCATCTCCTGATAAATCATCTCTAGAATCATTGTTACAGCGATATAGGTTCGAGTTACAGCATTATATGTCGGAGGAAGGTAAAGATCATGCGCCCCATTCAGACCAACTGCCGTCAACTACTTCAAGACAAATTATAAGATTTAAATTATGATGGAAAAATTGAAAGGAGTACTATAGACACTGCTGGTCGTATTCTTGTAGAGTGCAAAAAGCAGGGGAAATGATTTCTTTCGGGGTCAGAATCGTACTAATCTGTCAGGTAGAATGGCTGTTTTGCTAAACTTGAAACGTTGTCAAGTAGAATTGTGTACAGGGGAGTAACTTGTTATTGCCGATTAGAACTCTAGAACTTGTTTTCAAACATGTTTAAAGTTAAGACTTTTGATCCAACACAAAAAATTCTCTCACCTAGAGCTTTCGACCAGTCACTCTGGCCTTCCTCAGTAGACTGACCCAGTGAAGCTTGTCACGTGACTTCTTTGAAGTGTGACGTCAACACTGAGGAAGGCCAGAGTGACTGGTCGAAAGCTCTAGGTGAGAGAATTTTTTTTTGTGTTGGATCAAAAGTCTTAACTTTAAACATGTAACTACCAAGTTGAACACAGATGAACTTTCATGATTGTTTTCAAACAGAATAGGCATTTATGTCTAGCAAAATTATTACTAAGTCTTTAATTGCACATAGAGCAGTGCATTAGTTCTTCCCTTCTTCCTTTTTTTCCTTTTTGTTTAGGACTAAGAACGTCTTCTTAATTTATGAATTCTTTATAGTATTACGTATCCGAAATTGTCTTTTAATATTCTCCTTTATTTCTCTTACCTTTACAGAAGATCGTGTTTCCTGCATTGCATACGCATTCTTTACCATCATCTTCCCATACTGCTCCAAGCTGAAATGGTGTGAAGAGGCAATGGATTTTAATGAAAGCAATGTTATACATGTAAGATGTCCTGCACGCATTATCATTATTATATTCTCCAGAACACACTTACAACCAATTTGTCTTCATTAATGCAAATCCAGCTTTCTTTAAAAGATAATAGCTATAGGCAATCCCATCTATTATCTAAGTATCTATGTATCTATCTATGTACCTATCAACGAAGATAGATAGATACATAGATCTATCTAGATAAATAGATATGTTAACATAAAATGGTTAAAACTAGATGGATGGTAGATAGATGGATGGATAGAGATATATAGAGAAATAGAGAAATAGAGGGAGAGAGAGAGAGAGATCAAACACAACGGATACGTTGTAATGGACGACTAGTATATTCATAGTGATGATTTAAATCATCACATTAAAAGACACTTACCGCATGGTAGTATTCAATGTCGTCGGTGCAACCACAGTCCGTTTGAGGTACACATTCCAGTCCACTTTGCACGTAGCCTACATCGCACCCACAGCCTTCTACACAGGGAAGGTTACAGTAATCTGGAGCGCTGGGGTTCACGCAGGTCGCAGGGCAGGCGCTTGTGCATGACGAATACGTGCTATTTGCTGGGCACTCCATAGCTTTCAAAAATAAAGAGTTTATTCCAGATGTTAGATTGCTATGAATACAGAACTATAACTACACCTACAGCAAGAAATACAATGTCGTCGTCATCAGTAAACCGTTCGTTCATAATCAACGACACAGTTTGTGCCATATGGCGGTTGCTCGTCTAGTCTGTTCTTGATAGATCTATAAGATCTGTAACACAAAGCAGTTGGTAGATTGAGGCTGAGAATGACACTTACGACAGAAGTCTGAAGTCCGCCATGTGAAGGGAGACACGCTGGCGTCCGTACAGGAGTCATAGTATGCCTCCAGGTTGTCACAGAGCCCCTGGCCCAGCGTTGCACACGTGTCGAAGACGCAGCTTTCCAAGTAAGTCTGTGGATCTACAGCACCGTGGCAAACAGTAAACGGGCCGTTTGGATCTGTAAGCACAGCACACGGGTCCGAATGGGTCGGGTTACATGGTCCTTGGGTTGGGGGTTGGCCGATCGGAGGATCACCATCACAACTATTGGGCAAATAGACATTATAGTGATTGAGCAGAAAATCATTGTGTAACGATGCTAATATCAGGCTCATTTGCTATTGATGAGAAAAAAAAATGAGATGAACAGAAAATATCAAGGTAACCAAGGAGACACGACGTGCAAGGGCAGTGATTATAGTCTTTTTAACTCTGGGAAAGGAGATATCCTTCCGCGGAAGGGTTCTCTTTCTGTTACTGTTTGTGTGTTCGCAGCTGTAGCTTACCGTGGCTTGGACAGCACGTCGGCAGAACGTACTGCGCCTGCGCAAAACCTTGATTTTTCACGTTTTTCGTTGGATGTTTGGTCAACGTTGCATCAAATTTTGCCTGTTGCAGACGATATCTTTTTTTATATATACACATCTGAAAACTACAGACAGGCTGTCAACCTTATATGCTCTAATACAACCTTATATGAGACGTTCTACCCAAGTGCTATGCACAATACATTACGGGTTTCGCAGGTGCAGTACGATCTGCCGACGTGCTGTCTTGGATGTTTTTTTTATACTCGGTAATTAGTATTTGGGGGCCAGATAATTCGAATTGTTTCATTTTCATTACCTTTGCCAAAAAGGTTATGTTTTCAGTAGCGTTTGTCCGTCTGTTTGTCTGTCTGTGAACAGCATAACTCAAGAAGCTTAATATACATTGTCATGAAACTTGGTAGGTTGGTAGGTCTTCATGAGAGCTAGAAATGTTTAGATTTTGGGCCCCCTGGCGGCTTTCCTAGGTACTGCAGCAGAACTTCCGGTTTTGATATCTCACGATCTGGACATACCAGGGTCACGAATTTTTGGTGGTAGATAGCTCTTGGGGTAGGGAAGAAGTGACATTAGTTTGGACCCCCTAGCGGCTTGTTGTGGAACTGCAGGAGCATTTGTTGAAAAATTTTTGAAGAAGGATAACTCAAGAACCAGTTGGCGGATTGTCATGATTTTTGATATGTAGGTAGCTGAAGTGATGCTTGACATAATCAATGACAATTATGCAAATCAGGAGCTAATTTGCATAATTAATGAGGAAATTCTTTAAATCTGCTTTGTTTGATAATAGGACTATGAAACACTTGTGACATGTAATTGAGAACGAAAAAAAAACATCTGAGGATATATATTATGTAAATGAAGACCTAATTTGCATAATTAGGAAAATTTTCATAATTTAATAGTTGTAACTGCTGGGAATTTCATACTTGCCACATTTGGAAGTTAAGTGAAGGCGAACATCAATAAATGTAATTTATTCAAATCATTATCTTATTTGCATAATTTATGAGCAAGTGCTATAATAGCCTTTATGTTAAGATAGGGCTGTCATTGGGTGGAGAATATGATCAACTGATACAATCCATGCAAATGAGGCTCTTATTTGCAAAATCAATTATCAAAATTGTATAATTCGTCACCCGCAAGGGTTAACATAATTTGGCGAAGGTATGAGATCGTGGAACTCTTGTTGTATATGTGTTTTAGGGTGTTGAAATGAAATATTGGGACACCTCCGTCTAGCGAGGTGTGATCGTCTAATGTTAGGGATGGTTGTGAAAGTGTATGACGTAATTTACTGTGTTTAACCATTTTCCAACACGGAGGTGTCTTTTCCCAATAAAAACTAAATTTTCATAAAACGCAGGCGTGCGAAGGGGTCACTGACCGGAAGTCAGCTGACGACACTGTGGACTGTACCGAACTATTAATTATGCACGTGACATCACCCATCTTTTTCTTGTAACCTTACTGTTATATACTTCTAGGAGGTCTGGAATCTCAGCTTTCTTGTTTTCTATTGTTTTCTTTTACTTCTTCCGGTAATGTCCATCTGCCAAAAAATCGGCAATAACTGGCATTTTTCTAGTAAGATGATCAGTATTGACCTATACGTGTACTTACATTTTGTAATATTCTCACACTTGTTATTACAATTCATTATCATACAAAAACATGCTAATTTGATGTAATAGCCAAAACGTTCAACGTTTTCGGGGCTGTTTGTTTTGTCTCCGTGTTTAAATTTGCTCGTTTGCAAAGATCTTAGAAGTCAGAGATGAATAATAATGATATTTGGTATGTTGATATTTGTTCGTAAAATGAAAAAAATGATTAGATGATAGCCCAGCTGAATACGTCAGTTGTAAAGGTTTATATCATTTGGCAAATATATGAGGTAACGAAACTTCAGTTTTTTTTCATTACTTATGTCACAGCTTCATCTAGGTGTTTTGTAGCTAAAGAATGCAGAGATTGATGGGGCAAAGCCAAAAATTCTTTCCGATTTCAAATTATTTCAAAATGTCTTGATTAACATCTTTAGACACGGATAGCTTATATACATGTAACATACGTATTGCTGTCGGTCTCCCAGCTATTCCCGAAATCATTCCAGTTCGAGGCGATGTTTCCATTCGGCATCTCAAAGTCATCGTTTCCCACACCGTTGTAGTTACCGCACAGTCCACACATCCTGTTCTGGTAGTTGCTTGGAACCGTCACCTGTAGCAGTGTTATATAAGATGACAGTTATTTTGATTACTTACCGTATAGCACAATGTCAGCAAGGTACAATCATCTTAACTGTCTAAGCTCAAAAATAGAGGAATTGCTATAGTTGTACGTAACATTTCTAAATGTTGAATCACTACGGCTGTGTAGCATGTCAAAATGGAAAATCTTCATAACTGTCAGACATGTGCTGACCTTAGCTTCGTGTGACCCATCGTAGATGATGACCACGCACAATTCTGTCAACTCTACTCGGACAAACTTGCCGCTCAGTGTGACTTCTATCTTGCCCGTTGCTAGGCTGAATGGAGGCGTGGCGGTGAAGGGAAGCATGTTGGACGGTTCTTTTACCTTGTTTGAGGAAAGGAAAACATTGTGGTTTGCTACGAAGTAAGCAGCACAACATTGATTCAAAAGCTTGGGCGGTCAAATTCCACGTTGCAAATACTGCTCAAACATTATCACCCAAAACCCACCTACCGTAATTTAACTGTACGAACAAACAAGCAAGCAAACACACACACTGGCAAACACACCCAAAACAATACCCGGAAATGACAAGCCAACTTACCGTCACAACTTTGCCTTGAAGAATCCCGACTTCGTACCCGTATGCCATCACGTACACTTCGCGCACAGTTGAAACGGATGGGTACGAGGGGAATGGAACTTGTTGTACTTCTACACTGAAATCACTGCTGTTTCCGCAGTTCTTGGCGAACGTGTATCTGCACGGACCCTGGAAATGATGCTCCTTTCCATCAAAAGTCGTAAAGTGTGGATCCCCCCATGCAGAACAGGTGGCTTTGGCAACCTTGCATGGCGCTAGTCAATGCAACAACAGAAACCTGTTAGGGCTGCAGCCTAGAATCTCCACTGGGGTTGCGATGAGATGGTGCAAGAACCTTTCCTCAAGGGAACAATGTACCAAATTGGAGGTTACTTAGCTTTTATAAAGTAATAAATCTAAGAGTTCATATACCTCCGGGTTTATGAAGGTATAGTATTTAAGAGATATTACGATATGATGTATGTATCATGCACAGCACCGTCAGCCGAATATATAATCGCTACCACAAACATAACCCTCTTGAAGAACGTAAACACACCCAGTTCCCTTCTAATACTGTCTTCACTATCTGATATGAATTCCTGTATATTGCAATTCGATAGACTTTGCCACTTGTAGCGTGTTTCAACTTGGAAGTCGTCTTACGTGTGCATGTTGGAACATGGTTACTCCATGTTCCATCAGCTTGGCATATCGCAGCAGCAGCGCCGTTCCGTACGAATCCCGAGTTACAGGAGAAGGTGACTGCGTTTGGGTAGGATACCGCTCCGGTTAGGCTCACTGCTCCGTTAGTTGGGGCTGTCAGAGATGGACATTGATCCGCTGCAATGGAAAGAAGAAAAAAATACCTATCAAACATATGGAAAGGAAATCACAACACTTTAGATGTGCCTTCTGCTGGGTAGGATACGCATGTCTAGAACATGAATCTATCTTTCATGACAGAAACCGGCAAATCAGGGCATTTAGGCTCTATGTACTAAATATTTAGACATCAGCCAGCGTAAGTATACGTCCGTTTGCCAAATATTGAAAGAGGCGTGTAAAACTACATTTTTCATGTTACAAGACTTATTGAACCTGACCACGTTTGGGTAGGCGTGTGGTCAGAGGGACTTAGAGCTCCTTTAGTTGGGGCCGTCAACGTTGCCGTCACGGTCTGGCTGAGTCAATAACCTGCTATCACGGATATCTATATCTGTAGTTGTGTATGGCAATCACTCGAGATCTTTATTTGTAATCAGATACAGAGTCATGTACAGATACATATTCATGCACAGATACAGATTCATGTACAGATATACAGAGTATGATGACCGTGTCAGTGCCTACACCTGAGTGAGGCGGTTTTGACACGGTGGCCTTCGCGTGGATTTGTTTGATTTGTTTGTTGGATCTGTAGTTAAGATGCACAAAATGACGTCCTTTGATATACGCCTGTCTATCATGTTTTGAAACCAGAAAGCTCACGCAGCTACCTGCTAATGTTCTGTTTACTGTCTTGTGAATGCATGTATACTAAAAAAACGATAAACATTGTTAACGTATATCAACTTGTAAGTCATCCTAAGTGTGCACGTTGAAACATTATTATTTAATGTTCTGTCAGCTGGCACTGCACGAAAACACACATTTTCGGCAAGTTTTGTGCCCTGACACAGCCGTGAAATTTGACATGTACGGGCAGGTGACAATTACTAACGCGTTACTAACAAAATGGTACAGAACTGTGGGATCCTGTGGCATAATTGTTGGGAGTTTGGCCCAGAATCCTGATCCTTGTTTCAAATTCACCAAGATGCCCGAATGTTGTTCCCTTGGGAAAGACACTTTACACGACTTTTCTCACTTAACTCAAGTAACCTAGCTTTGGTTAGGGACATCAATTGGATAAGACGTTAAACGAAAGTCCCGCGTTTGTGAAGAGCCATACCAACGCACGTTAAGGAACAAATCACACGTTTCTAAAAAGAGTACGGACATACCCCGGTGTGCGATGGTCCAAATACATGTGCTACTTTCTAGAAGTTGGTGATTCACTACAAATCACTCGGATAAAGTTTCATTTGTTGAGCTCCATACATCCATTATGAAGAAATATGCTGTGATTGTGCTTTACAATCTCAACCAACACTACACTACTTTCGTCCCAGACAGATATGTCGTTACTTTATGAATACATGGTTAGTTGTGAGAGGAGTCACAGGACGGGCATTTTATACTGTTCCCTGTACTGATGCACCTGCACCTGAGGGTGGAGTGGTGGTGGCTGCAGGCAATTTTGCCCTGAACGTCCTGTCACTCTGCTGGGTATATTGATCAACAATCATAAAACATACCTATTGGACAAGACTCTAGCCAACGCAACAACAGAAACCTACTGTCAGTTCTGCAGCCTAGAATTTCCACCCGCATTGCTAAGTGACCGTGCCAGGTTTGAGGGTTAAAGCGCACATAACGGGCATCAATGGGGTTGTCCAGTAGGTTCGTCACAGGTGTGTTCATGTCCGTGTTTCCTGTAAAAACCTGAAAGGCAATTCAAACGAACGAATTGAGTGTAGCTTGTCCCTACTATTAACGACTTAGAAATCTCCATACTTTTGACATTCCATTTAACAGTATTGATTAAGCTAAACGTAAGCTCACAACGTAAGTGGCTGTATGGTACCCAGACATAGGTGAGTTTTGAGAAAAGATGATTGGAACGGAACCGACGAGGCTAAGGGAACATTTCGAAATGAATATTTGTTCATATGTACGAAACAAACATACATCCGTCAAGATTGCAGGACAGAAGTATTCACTATTTTTAGTATAGTTATGTATTCAAGTTACCTGATCTGAGCCACCACTGCCTGCATATGTCGTCCAAATAGTTCCATCTACACTGTACTGGAGTTTGTACGACGTCACCCATTGTTCAACAAGATCCCATTGGCCACCTTGAGTAACGGTGCCGGTGACGCACTTCACCTCTCCTAAATCCACCTACAAGGCATAGTTGTTTTGGTTTTTGTTAAAATGTAACAAAATGCACAGGGGTAGATGTAGCTGATATCACTTGATGCCATACACTGGTAACTAAAATTATGCGACATAACATCGATAAGGAAGGATAAAGAATTTTGGTTAAGTTAAACAACAAAGTGTGGCTGTTGTATCTTATGATGTGTTCTATTTCAAATCGTAATTCTCATACGACAGCAGTGCCAACTTGAGTTTTGAAATGTATTGAATTGGAAATGATTTCATTTTGAATAAGAACAACAAGATTTGCAATCTACCCGCAGCCATTGTTGCATGTCCCTGAACCATGGTGTCCAGCCTAAACCCCTTATTCCGTTTAACCGCCCGTAGTAGGGCTCGTGATCAACACCCGAGTCCGATGATGCAGTGATGCTGTCATCAGGTATGACACCGGATTCCATCCCAAGTGGAACCTGACAGACTGGGAGGAAAAGTCGTTAAAACTACATTTTTCCGTGTCACAGGTAAACCTGACCACGTTTGGATAGACGTGTGCTCACAGAGGACTCTATAATCTTCGTCAGTTAAGGCCGTGCACGTTGGACATGGTCTAGTTAGATTGTTCAATAAGCTTTTATTACGGAGATCTATTTCTGTTCTGAAGATGCAAAAATGACGTCTTTGATATATATGCATATATATATATATATCTATATATATCTATATATATATATATATATATGTGAGTGTGTGTGTGTGTTTTACAAAATACACGCAGATTGAGTTACATTCTAATACTCATTTTACTATCTGATAAATGTTTGTATACTCGCGATTCCATAGACATTGTTTTATATAGAATATTCCAACTTAGATTTCGTCTTACGTGTGCATGTTGGAACAGAATTGCTCCATGTTCCGTCAGCTTGGCATGTCGAAGCCGCAGCACCGTTCAGTTCGTAGCCCTTGTTACAGGTGAAGGTTACACCGTTCGGGTAGGAGACCGCTCCGGTAGGATTCACCGCTCCGTTAGTAGGGGCTGACAGAGTTGGACATTGAATCACTGCAATGAAAAGTACAAAAATAGAATAATTCATCGAAACATCGAAACATCTTTTTTTTTTTGCTAAGTACAAGAGCAACACAAGTAGGATACCTGTGTCTAGGAAATGACTCACTCGTTTATGACAGAAACTTGCAAAACAAGCCATTTATGTTCTATGAAATAGAATAGATGGATAAATATATGTATAGATAGATATCGACCAGTGTAAGTAGACCTCAGTTTAAATATCAAATGTAGGCAATCATTTTCATGCTCTAAACACTATAGGGATAGGGTATGCCGTATAAATATTACATTTTCTCGTGTTGCAAGTGAACCTGGCCACGTTCGGGTAGACGTCTGGTCCGAGAGGACATACGTAGAGCTCTGTTAGCTAACCTTCGAATACTCTCTTTACTATCTGGCAAATGATTGTATACTATAAGTAGTCTTACAGCAAGTGTTCTTACGTATGCAAGTGGGAACAGGGTGAGTCCATGTTCCGTCATCTTGGCACGTCGTATTAACAAAGCCGTTCAGTACGTATCCCGTGTTACAGGTGAAGGTGACCACAGTCTGGTAGGAGGTCGCTGTGGTACTCAGCGTACCGTCAATTGGGGCCGTCAGTGTTGGACATTTTCGTGCTGAAATGGTAAAAAAAACTCTTTTTTTTACTACTTCTGTACTAAAATTTCTCTAAATGGTGTCTTTTTATACATGTCTGCCTATAATGTCTTTAACTCTGAATGCACACACGCAAGTACTTTCTTATAGTATTGCTTTTCTATTTGGTGAATGCCTGCATTCTACAATTCGATAGATACTGTTACTATATATGAACTAGCAAGTCGTCTTACCTATGCATGTTGGAACTGGATTGCTCCACGTCCCGTCAGCTTGGCACGTCGCAGTAGCAGCGCCGTTCAGTATGTATTCAACGTTACAGGTGAAGGTGACCCCGTTAGGGAAGGAGACCTCCCCGGTAGGAGTCACTGCTCCATTAGCTGGGGCTGCCCGAGCCGTACATTGAACCACTACCATGAGAAGTACATTAAAAAATGATATTTGTCGACATGGTCAAGCATATAGCCAGTAAGGATATCACAACACTTCATGTGTGCCTTCTGCTGAGTAGGATACCTATGTCTAGCTGTTGAATCAATCTTTAATGGCGGACCCTTTAGGTCCTATGAACTAATTAAATATACAAAAGTCGACCAGCTAAGTAGACGTCTCTTTGCCGAAATTTAAATGTATACTTTCTAATACTCTTTTTTACTATCTGCGTGGTAAATGCTGTATACTACAAGTCGATAAAATGACTAGCATATATTATGAACTTGCAAGTCGTCTCACGTGTGCATGTTGGAACTGGATTGCTCCACGTTCCGTCAGCTTGGCATGTCGCATCAGAAAAGCCGTTCAGTTGGTATCCCGTATCACAGGTAAAGGTGACACTGTTCGGGTAGGAGACCACTCCGGTAGGAGTCATTAATCCGTTAGTTGGGGCTGTCAGAGTCAGGCACACGATCACTGCAGTGGAACGTTCAAAACGAAATAATCTCTATCATACATATAGATAGAAAGGAAATCGCAGTATCTTATGTATGCCTTACGTTGAGTGGGAAAAGTATGTCAAGGTGATGAATTGGTCTATCATGGCAGAAACCTGCAAAACAGACCCTTTAGGTTCTATGTACTAAATATTTACGATGTCGACGAGCGTACTAAGTAGCCGTCCTTTTGCCAAAATTTAAATATCTAATGGGGGAATCCTTTTTATGCTCTGAACACTATAGTTTACGAGTGTACCGTGTTCCAAGTGAATATGACCATGTTTAGGTAGGCTTAAAGAACTAAGAGCTCCGTTAGTTGGGGCATTCTCTGGCTGATGGTGTGGCTGAAAGGTCGGTCAATAAGCATTTACTAGCTATAGGGAAACATTTCTTTACTAAAAATGCTTTTAAATGATGTTTTAAATAAATGTTTGTCTTTTGAATACAAAAGCACATGAAGTTACCTTCTAATACTCCCTTTACTATCTGGTGAATGTTTGTATACTACGATTCGATAGAAATTGCTTCATTTAGCATATATATCAACTTGCAAGTCGCCTTTAATGCTTACGTGTGCATGTTGGAACAGGGTTACTCCATGTTCCATCAGCTTGGCACGTCACAGCAGCAGCGCCGCTCAGTACGTATCCCGTGTTACAGGTGAAGCTGACCACAGTCAGGTAGGAGGTCGCTGTGGTACTCAGCGTACCGTCAATTGGGGCCGTCAGTGTTGGACATTTTCGTGCTGAAATGGTAAAAAAAACTCATTTTTTTACTTTTTTTTTACTACTTCTGTACTAAAATTTCTCTAAATGGTGTCTTTTTATACATGTCTGCCTATAATGTCTTTAACTCTGAATGCACACACGCAAGTACTTTCTTATAGTATTGCTTTTCTATTTGGTGAATGCCTGCATTCTACAATTCGATAGATACTGTTACTATATATGAACTAGCAAGTCGTCTTACCTATGCATGTTGGAACTGGATTGCTCCACGTCCCGTCAGCTTGGCACGTCGCAGTAGCAGCGCCGTTCAGTATGTATTCAACGTTACAGGTGAAGGTGACCCCGTTAGGGAAGGAGACCTCCCCGGTAGGAGTCACTGCTCCATTAGCTGGGGCTGCCCGAGCCGTACATTGAACCACTACCATGAGAAGTACATTAAAAAATGATATTTGTCGACATGGTCAAGCATATAGCCAGTAAGGATATCACAACGCTTCATGTGTGCCTTCTGCTGAGTAGGATACCTATGTCTAGCTGTTGAATCAATCTTTAATGGCGGACCCTTTAGGTCCTATGAACTAATTAAATATACAAAAGTCGACCAGCTAAGTAGACGTCTCTTTGCCGAAATTTAAATGTATACTTTCTAATACTCTTTTTTACTATCTGCGTGGTAAATGCTGTATACTACAAGTCGATAAAATGACTAGCATATATTATGAACTTGCAAGTCGTCTCACGTGTGCATGTTGGAACTGGATTGCTCCACGTTCCGTCAGCTTGGCATGTCGCATCAGAAAAGCCGTTCAGTTGGTATCCCGTATCACAGGTAAAGGTGACACTGTTCGGGTAGGAGACCACTCCGGTAGGAGTCATTAATCCGTTAGTTGGGGCTGTCAGAGTCAGGCACACGATCACTGCAGTGGAACGTTCAAAACGAAATAATCTCTATCATACATATAGATAGAAAGGAAATCGCAGTATCTTATGTATGCCTTACGTTGAGTGGGAAAAGTATGTCAAGGTGATGAATTGGTCTATCATGGCAGAAACCTGCAAAACAGACCCTTTAGGTTCTATGTACTAAATATTTACGATGTCGACGAGCGTACTAAGTAGCCGTCCTTTTGCCAAAATTTAAATATCTAATGGGGGAATCCTTTTTATGCTCTGAACACTATAGTTTACGAGTGTACCGTGTTCCAAGTGAATATGACCATGTTTAGGTAGGCTTAAAGAACTAAGAGCTCCGTTAGTTGGGGCATTCTCTGGCTGATGGTGTGGCTGAAAGGTCGGTCAATAAGCATTTACTAGCTATAGGGAAACATTTCTTTACTAAAAATGCTTTTAAATGATGTTTTAAATAAATGTTTGTCTTTTGAATACAAAAGCACATGAAGTTACCTTCTAATACTCCCTTTACTATCTGGTGAATGTTTGTATACTACGATTCGATAGAAATTGCTTCATTTAGCATATATATCAACTTGCAAGTCGCCTTTAATGCTTACGTGTGCATGTTGGAACAGGGTTACTCCATGTTCCATCAGCTTGGCACGTCACAGCAGCAGCGCCGCTCAGTACGTATCCCGTGTTACAGGTGAAGCTGACCACAGTCAGGTAGGAGGTCGCTGTGGTACTGACTGCACCGTGGGCTGGAGCCACCAACTTTGGACATTGCCTGACTGCAATAATCAATAAACTTTTAGATCTAGATCTATTTCTGTACTAAAGGTTCTTTAAACAATGTCTTTAAATGTATACCTGTCTATCATATGTTGAATTTAGAAAACCCATGCAGTTACCTTCTAATGCTCTTGCTACTACTTGGGAAATACTCGTATACTAAAACTCGATAGACATCGCTACATTGCTAGCATATTTCAACTGGCAAGTCGTCTTACGTATGCATGTCGGAACAGGGTTACTCCATGTTCCGTCAGCTTGGCACGTCGCAGAAACTGCGCCGTTTAGTCCGTATCCCAAGTTACAGGTAAAGGTGACACTATTCAGGTAGGAGATCGCTCCGGTAGGACTCACCACTCCGTTAGTTGGAGCTGGCAGAGTCGGACATAGGACCACTGCAATGAGAAGTACAAAACGAAATAATTCATTTTAAACATATAGATAGAAAGAAAGGAAAATACAACACTTTATTTGTTCATCCTGCTGAGTAGGATACCAATGTCCAGGTGATAAATCGATCTTTTATGACAGTAACCTTCCGAACAGGTTTTGTGCGTTCTATTTATACAATATATAGACGTTGACCGGCGTAAGTATACGTCTGTTTACTAAAGTTTAAATATTGAACAGGGCAATCTTTCTCATGCTCCGAACACTATGTGTAGTCGTGTAAAACTACATTTGCCATGTTACAGGTGAGCCTGACCACGTTCGGGTAGGCGTGTGGTCCGAGAGGACCTAGAGCTCCGGTAATTAGGGCCCTCAACGTTGGACATGCTCTGGCTGAAATAGCCAATAATCTGTTACACTGAGATTTATATGTATTTATTTCAGTTTTATTACAGTAATGTACTATATGTAAAAGGACAAGTAAAGAGTATTCCTTTGTGATCCTAGTCCAAATTAAAACAATATTAGGTAATAACCTAGAGTTCCATGACACACACCTTTGCCAAATGATGTTAAACTTTAAAACTGACGAACCATACATTTTTACATGTTTAATCACTGCAGTTCCAAAACAACCTGCTAGGATCCCAAACGCACACCACTTACTCCCAGCCCCAAGAGCTTTTCCCTTTTTAAAATCATGAACCTGGCCCTTCCAAGAAATGTGACCTCAAGCTTTGAAGCTCAATTGCAGTACGATAGGTACCCGCTAGGAGGCCCATTATCGAGCTTGACCTTCCTCTCTATGGCCCCCACCAATCCACTAAATGCATCCGCAACCATTCACAGCTTCTCGAGTTATGTTGTACACATAAACACATAAACACACACATACATACATACATACATACATACATACATACATACACAGTCCGCTGCAGTTCCATAGGAATACACCAGGTGAACCATTTATTTTTAACTTAGCCCTTGTTTTTCAGCCGCTTAACACCTACCAAATATCACGAAGATCCATTTACATCTTCTCGAGTTATGCTGTTGACATACAAACAGACCCAGACGACAGCCACTCCACCACGGATAAACCGAAAACATAACTTTCTTGTCGAATTACGAAGGTAAAAGCAACGATAACGATAATAACAAACATTGTTGGTTACAAAAATAACAATTTAATAATAAATCATAGGAATTATAATGAAATGGAATATCTAAATAAAAAAAAAATTAAAACGGGGTGCAGTTCGGGCACTGACAGTGGGTGAACCATAATCTATATAATGCTGTTTGGGTCAAATCTGTTGGTGGTAAGGGAGTGGTAATAATGAACAAGGTCAGCCTTTTGAAAGGTTTGTACTCAAGATGCACAAAATAAAGTCTTTTCTGATATGCCTGTCAATTATGCTTTCAATACGGAAAGTATAAACAATACCCTCTAATGCTCTATTTACTGTCTCGTGAATTCCTGTATGCTACAATTTGATGGACTTTGCTACACGTAGTGTATTACAACTTGTAAGACGTCTTACCTGTGCATGTTGGAACAGGATTACTCCATGTTCCGTCAGCTTGGCACCTTGTATCGGGAAAGCCGTTCCATACGTATCCCGTGTTACAGGTAAACCTGACCACAGTCTGGTAGGTTCTGGCTGTGGTACTGAGCGCTCCGTTAGCTGGAGCCGTCAACGTCGGACATTGTCCGGCTGAAATTGTAAGGAACTGATTAATACATACTGAGGTATATATCTGTACTAAAGATAATTGTTCGACATGACGTTTTTTTATATATGCCTGTCTATCATGTTTTAATATATAAAAGCACACGCAGTTACTTTTTTGTATCTGGTAAATAATGTTTACTACACTAACAAATAGCAAATAGCATATAGGAACTTGGAATTCAATGGCTGCAATGGAAATAACAAAAATCAATACTCTCAAACATATGAATAAAAATAAAATCATAAACATTTATGTGTGCCTTCTGCTGAGTAGAATACCTTTGTATTGGTAATGAATCGATCTTTCGTGACGAACACCTATACAGGCCCTTTACGTTCTATGTGCTAAAAATATAGAGACGTTGACCAGCGTACGGAGACCTCTGTTGGCCAAAGTTTAGATAGTAAAAGACGCGATCCCTTTAATGACTCCACAACTATAGTGTAGGTGTGTAAAACTACATTTTCCCCCTGTTACAATTGAACTTGATTACGTTCGGGTAGCTAGGCGTGTGGTCTGACATGACTTAGAACTCCTTTAGTTGGGGCCGTCAATTTTGGACATGTTCCAGCTGAAACGGCCAGAAACCCGTTATTATGGAGATCTGTCTCTGTAAGATGCTATAAAATAATGCCGCCTTTTGATATTTGCTCTGTCATGCTTTAACTGCAGTAAGCTCATACAGTTATATTCTAATACTCTAATGCCATGTGTTAAACCCCTATTTAATACAATTTGATCGACTTTGCTACATTTTTAACATATATCAACTTGTCCTACTTGTGCATGTTGGAACAGAATCACTCCATGTTCCGTCAGCTTGGCACGCCGCCAAATCAGCGCCGTTCCGTTCGTATCCAGTGTTACAGGTGAAGGTGACCGCGTTCGGGTAGGCGTGTGGTCCGAGAGGACTTATAGCTCCGTTAGTTGGGCCCGTCAACGTTGGGCATGGTCTGGCTGAAATGGTCAGTAAGCTGTTACTACGGAAGTTCTTTGCTAAAGATGCACAAAATAACGTAGTTTAATTTATGCCTATCTGTCATGTTTTCATTACAGAAAGATAACGCAGTTACCTTCTAAATCTACATTTACTGTGTTGTGAATGTCTGTGTACTACGATTCGTTAAACATTGCAAGTCGTCTTACGGGTACATGTTGGAACAGGGTTACTCCATGATCCGTCAGCTTGGCACGTAGTAGCAACAGCGCCGTTCAGTACGTATCCCGTGTTACAGGTGAACCTGACCACAGTCTGGTAGAAGGTTGATGTGGTGTTCAGCGCACCGTTAGTTGGGGCCGTCAACGTTGGACATTGTACGGCTGAAATTGTCAGAATCTTATTATTAAGGAGATCATTTTTTGTACTAAATATGTTGTGAATGACGTCTTTTGATATGTGCCTGTCTATCATGTTTTAAATACAGAAAACACACAACACTCTCTGTACTCTCTGCTGCAAATTAGAGGACTAAAAGAAATAATCCCTATGAAAAATACAGATAGAAAGGAAGCAACAATACCTCATGAATGCCTTCTACTGAGTAGAATACGTATACCTAGATGAATCGATCCTTCATGACAGAAACCTGCAAAAGGTCCTTTAGGCAGCATCTACTAAATATATAGACGTCGACCAGTGTAAGTAGACATCTGTTTGCCAACGTTTAATTGAAAGGGACAATCCTTCTCATGCAAATGTGTTGCAAATGAACCTGACCACGTTCATGTAGGCGTGTGATCCGACTTAGAGTTCCGTTAGTTCAGGTCGACAACGTTGGGCAAAGTCTGGCTAAAATAGTCAATAAGCTTTTGTTGTGGAGATCTATTTTTGTTCTGAACATTGCGTCTTTTAACTTAATATATGCATGTCTATCATGTTTTATATACAGAGAGAACACATAGTTACATTCTAATAATCTCTTTACTATCTATTATCATGGTGATTTTCTAGTGGCTTGGTTATCCATGCCAACAACTCAAAGATGTCTTCAAGGTACCGACAGGGATGCCTGCTGTCGCCGTTACCCCCCTGTTCCACTAGGTCGGCGCTCTCGCTGCGACTTGAATTGAATTTGCGTAGCCCTTCATTCCATAATTTAAATATTATGTAAAGTGTAAAAGTATGACTGACAAAACAACAAAACACACAAAGCGTAAAAAGATTCGTTTCTTAATCTATGAAATTCGTTGAGCGCTCTGTAAAAATCTTAGATCGTAGAGAGAGCGCCGTCCTAGTGGAACGGGGGTGTTGCTGATCCTGAACATACACACGCGCTTTTTAAGGGTCCACATATTTTGAACCGAAAAGTTTTTTTTTCAGTTTACACGCAGAGTAATTGAGTAATTAAGGGACGATAGCTTAATGCTAGATTTGTGCAATACCTAGTTCAGTCGTGGTTGTTATCCCTACTCTAACTGTCGTGGTCGTCAATACAGGTGTTGTTGTTGTGTATCGTGCAGCCGTGGTCGTCAACTTATACGCTGTTGTGTCTGGTGCAGCCGTGCTCGTCAAGTTAAACACTGTGGTGTCTAGTGCAGCAATGGTCGTCAAGTTAAACGCTATGGGGTCTGGTGCAGCCGTGGTCGTCAACTTAAACGCTGTTGTGTCTGATGAGGCGATGCTCGTCAAATTAAACGCTGTCGTGTCTGATGCAACCGTGCTCGACAATTTAAACGCTGTTGTGTCTGGTGCAGCCGTGGTCGTCAAGTTAAACGCTGTGGTGTCTGGTGCAGCCGTGGTCGTCAACTTAAACGCTGTGGTGTCTGGTGCAGTCGTGGTCGTCAACTTAAACGCTGTAGTGTCGGGTGCAGCCGTGGTCGTCAAGTTAAACGAAGTGATGTCTGGTGCAGCCGTGGTCGTCAAGTTAAACTCTGTTGTGTCTGGTGCAGCCTTGGTCGTCAACTTGAACGCTGTGGTGTCTGGTGCAGCCGTGGTCGTCAAGTTAAACACTGTGGTGTCTGGGGCAGCCGTGGTCGTCAACTTAAACGCTGTGGTGTCGGGTGCAGCCGTGGTCGTCAAGTTAAACGCTGTAGTGTCTGGTGCAGCCGTGGTCGTCAAGTTAAACACTGTGGTGTCTGGAGCAGCCGTGGTCGTCAACTTAAACGCTGTGGTGTCGGGTGCAGCCGTGGTCGTCAAGTTAAACGAAGTGATGTCTGGGGCAGCCGTGGTCGTCAAGTTAAACGCTGTGATGTCTGGTGCAGCCGTATTCGTCAAGTTAAACGCTGTTGTTCCCGGTGCAGCCGTGGTCGTCAAGTTAAACGCTGTGGTGTCCGGTGCAGCCGTGGTCGTCAAGTTAAACGCTGTTGTGTCTGGTGCAGCCGTGGTCGTCAAGTTAAACGCTGTTGTGTCTGGTGCAGCCGTGCTCGTTACTTCAAATGTTGTTGTGTCTGGTGCAGCCGTGCTCGTTACTTCAAATGTTGTTGTGTCTGGTGCAGCCGTGCTCGTCACTACAAATGTTGTTGTGTCTGGTGCAGCCGTGCTCGTCACTTCAAATGTTGTTGTGTTTGGTGCAGCCGTGCTCGTCACTACAAATGTTGTTGTGTCTGGTGCAGCCGTGCTCGTCACTTCAAATGTTGTTGTGTCTGGTGCAGCCGTGCTCGTTACTTCAAATGTTGTTGTGTCTGGTGCAGCCGTGCTCGTCACTTCAAATGTTGTTGTGTCTGGTGCAGCCGTGCTCGTCACTACAAATGTTGTTGTGTCTGGTGCAGCCGTGCTCGTTACTTCAAATGTTGTTGTGTCTGGTGCAGCCGTGCTCGTCACTACAAATGTTGTTGTGTCTGGTGCAGCCGTGCTCGTCACTTCAAATGTTGTTGTGTCTGGTGCAGCCGTGCTCGTTACTTCAAATGTTGTTGTGTCTGGTGCAGCCGTGCTCGTCACTTCAAATGTTGTTGTGTCTGGTGCAGCCGTGCTCGTTACTTCAAATGTTGTTGTGTCTGGTGCAGCCGTGCCCATTACTTCAAATGTTGCTGTGTCTGGTGCAGCCGTGCCCATTACTTCAAATGTTGTTGTGTCTGGTGCAGCCGTGCTCGTCACTTCAAATGTTGTTGTGTCTGGTGCAGCCGTGCCCATTACTTCAAATGTTGCTGTGTCTGGTGCAGCCGTGCCCATTACTTCAAATGTTGTTGTGTCTGGTGCAGCCGTGCTCGTCACTTCAAATGTTGTTATGTCTGGTGCAGCCGAGCTGGTCACTTCAAATGTTGTTGTGTCTGGTGCAGCCGTGCCCATTACTTCAAATGTTGTTGTGTCTGGTGCAGCCGCGCTCGTTACTTCAAATGTTGTTGTGTCTGGTGCAGCCGTGCCCATTACTTCAAATGTTGCTGTGTCTGGTGCAGCCGTGCCCATTACTTCAAATGTTGCTGTGTCTGGTGCAGCCGTGCCCATTACTTCAAATGTTGTTGTGTCTGGTGCAGCCGCGCTCGTTACTTCAAATGTTGTTGTGTCTGGTGCAGCCGTGCCCATTACTTCAAATGTTGCTGTGTCTGGTGCAGCCGTGCCCATTACTTCAAATGTTGTTGTGTCTGGTGCAGCCGTGCTCGTCACTTCAAATGTTGTTGTGTCTGGTGCAGCCGTGCTCGTCACTTCAAATGTTGTTGTGTCTGGTGCAGCCGTGCTCGTCACTTCAAATGTTGTTGTGTCTGGTGCAGCCGTGCTCGTTACTTCAAATGTTGTTGTGCCTTGTGCAGCCGTGCTCGTTACTTCAAATGTTGTTGTGTCTGGTGCAGCCGTGCTTGTTACTTCAAATGTCGTTGTGTCTGGTACATCTGAGCTGGTCACTTCAAATGTTGTTGTGTCTGGTGCAGTTTTGCTAGTCATTTGTAATGTTGTTTTGCCTTGTGCAGCCGTACTCGTCATTTCAAATGTTGTTGTGTCCGGTGCAGCCGTGCTCGTCACTTCAAATGTTGTTGTGTCCGGTGCAGCCGGGCTCGTCATTTCAAATGTTGTTGTGCCTGGTGCAGCCGAGCTGGTTACTTCAAATGTTGTTGTGTCTGGTGCAGCCGAGCTGGTCAATTCAAATGGTGTTATGTCTGGTGCAGCCGTGCTCGTCACTTCAAATGCTGTTGTGCCTGGTGCAGCAGAGCTGTTCACTTCAAATGTTGTTGTGTCTGGTGCAGCCGTGCTCGTAACTTGAAATGTCGTTATGTCTGGTGCAGCCGAGCTGGTCACTACTAATCTTGTTGTGTTTGGTGCAGCCGTGCTCATTACTTCAAATTCTGTTGTGTCTGGTGCAGCTGTGCTCGTCATTTCAAATGTTGTCGTGCCAAGTGCTTTCTTGCTCGTTTTTTTAAATGTCGTCGTGTCTAGTGCAGCCGTGCTCGTCATTTCAAATGTTGTCGTGCCAGGTGCTTTCCTGCTAGTCACTTCAAATGCTGTTGTGTCTGGTGCAGCCGTGCTCGTCACTTCAAATGTTGTTGTGCCTGGTGCAGCCGTGCTCGTCACTTCAAATGTTGTTGCGTCTGGTGCAACCGAGCTCGTCACTTCAATTGTTGTTGTGTCTGGTGCTTTTGTGCTCGTCATTTCAAATGTTGTAGTGCCAGGTGCTTTTGTGCTCGTCATTTTAAATGTTGTAGTGTCTTCTGCAGCCGTGCTCAGCACTTCAAATGTTGTTGTGTCTGGTGCAGCCGTGCTCGTCATTTCAAATGCTGTTGTGTCTGGTGCAGCCGTGCTCGTCATTTCAAATGCTGTTGTGTCTGGTGCAGCCGTGCTCGTCCCTTTAAATGTTGTTGCGTCTGGTGCACCCGTGCTCGTCACTTCAAATGTTGTTTTGTCGGGTGCAGCCGAGCTGGTCACTTCAAATGCCGCTGTATTAGGTGCAGCTGAGCTGGTTACTTCAAATGTTATTGTACCTGGTGCAGCGGATCTGGTCACTTCAAATGCTGTTGTGTCTGGTACAGCCGAGCTGGTCAATTTAAATGGTGTTGTGTCTGGTGCAGCCGTGCTCGTCATTTCAAATGCTGTTGTGCCTGGTGCAGCAGAGCTGTTCACTTCAAATGTTGTTGTGTCTGGTGCAGCCGTACTTGTTACTTCAAATGCTGTGGTGTCTGGTGCAGCCGTGGTCGTCAAGTTAAACACTGTGGTGTCGGGTGCAGCCGTGGTCGTCAAGTTAAACGAAGTGATGTCTGGTGCAGCCGTGGTCGTCAAGTTAAACGCTGTTGCGTCTGGTGCAGCCTTGGTCGTCAACTTTAACGCTGTGGTGTCGGGTGCAGCCGTGGTCGTCAAGTTAAACGCTGTATTGTCTGGTGCAGCCGTGGTCGTCAAGTTAAACACTGTGGTGTCTGGAGCAGCCGTGGTCGTCAACTTAAACGCTGTAGTGTCTGGTGCAGCCGTGGTCGTCAAGTTAAACACTGTGGTGTCTGGAGCAGCCGTGGTCGTCAACTTAAACGCTGTGGTGTCGGGTGCAGCCGTGGTCGTCAAGTTAAACGAAGTGATGTCTGGGGCAGCCGTGGTCGTCAAGTTAAACGAAGTGATGTCTGGGGCAGCCGTGGTCGTCAAGTTAAACGCTGTTGTGTCTGGTGTAGCCATTGTCGTCAACTTAAACGCTGTAAAGTCTGGTGCAGCCGTGCTCGTTACTTCAAATGTTGTTGTGTCTGGTGCAGCCGTGCTCGTTACTTCAAATGTTGTTGTGTCTGGTGCAGCCGTGCTCGTCACTTCAAATGTTGTTGTGTCTGGTGCAGCCGTGCTCGTCACTTCAAATGTTGTTGTGTCTGGTGCAGCCGTGCTCGTTACTTCAAATGTTGTTGTGTCTAGTGCAGCCGTGCCCATTACTTCAAATGTTGTTGTGTCTGGTGCAGCCGTGCCCATTACTTCAAATGTTGTTGTGTCTGGTGCAGCCGTGCCCATTACTTCAAATGTTGTTGTGTCTGGTGCAGCCGTGCCCATTACTTCAAATGTTGTTGTGTCTGGTGCAGCCGTGCCCATTACTTCAAATGTTGTTGTGTCCGGTGCAGCCGTGCTCGTCACTTCAAATGTTGTTGTGTCTGGTGCAGCCGAGCTGGTCAATTCAAATGGTGTTATGTCTGGTGCAGCCGTGCTTGTCACTTCAAATGCTGTTGTGGCTGGTGCAGCAGAGCTGTTCACTTCAAATGTTGTTGTGTCTGGTGCAGCCGTGCTCGTAACTTGAAATGTCGTTATGTCTGGTACAGCCGAGCTGGTCACTACTAATTTTGTTGTGTTTGGTGCAGCTGTGCTCATTACTTCAAATTCTGTTGTGTCTGGTGCAGCTGTGCTCGTCATTTCAAATGTTGTCGTGCCAGGTGCTTTCGTGCTCGTTTTTTTAAATGTCGTCGTATCTAGTACAGCCGTGCTCGTCATTTCAAATGTTGTCGTGCCAGGTGCTTTCCGGCTTGTCACTTCAAATGCTGTTGTGTCTGGTGCAGCCGTGCTCGTCACTTCAAATGTTTTTGTGTCTGGTGCAGCCGTGCTCGTAATTTCAAATGCTGTTGTGTCTGGTGCAGCCGTGCTCGTCATTTCAAATGTTCTTGTGTCTGGTGCTTTTGTGCTCGTCATTTCAAATGTTGTCGTGCCAGGTGCTTTCTTGCTCGTCATTTCAAATGTTGTTGTGTCTTCTGCAGCCGTGCTCAGCACTTCAAATGTTGTTGTGTCTGGTGCAGCCGTGCTCGTCATTTCAAATGCTGTTGTGTCTGGTGCAGCCGTGCTCGTCCCTTCAAATGTTGTTGTGTCTGGTGCAGCCGTGCTTGTCACTTCAAATGTTGTTTTGTCGGGTGCAGCCGAGCTGGTCACTTCAAATGCCGCTGTATTAGGTGCAGCTGAGCTGGTTACTTCAAATGTTATTGTACCTGGTGCAGCGGATCTGGTCACTTCAAATGCTGTTGTGTCTGGTACAGCCGAGCTGGTCAATTCAAATGGTATTGTGTCTGGTGCAGCCGTACTTGTTACTTCAAATGCTGTTGTGTCTTGTGCAGCCGTGCTCGTCCTTTTCAATGTTGTTGTGTCTGGTGCAGCCGTGCTCGTAACTTGAAATGTCGTTATGTCTGGTGCAGCCGAGCTGGTCACTACTAATCTTGTTGTGTTTGGTGCAGCCGTGCTCATTACTTCAAATTCTGTTGTGTCTGGTGCAGCTGTGCTCGTCATTTCAAATGTTGTCGTGCTAGGTGCTTTCGTGCTCGTTTTTTTAAATGTTGTCGTGTCTAGTGCAGCCGTGCTCGTCATTTCAAATGTTGTCGTGCCAGGTGCTTTCCTGCTAGTCTCTTCAAATGTTGTTGTGTCTTGTGCAGCCGTGCTCGTTACTTCAAATGTTTTTGTGCCTGGTGCTTTTGTGCTCGTCATTTCAAATGTTGTCGTGCCAGGTGCTTTCGTGCTCGTCATTTTAAATGTTGTTGTGTCTTCTGCAGCCGTGCTCGTAACTTCAAATGTTGTTGTGTCTGGTGCAGCCGTGCTCGTCATTTCAAATGCTGTTGTGTCTGGTGCAGCCGTGCTCGTCACTTTAAATGTTGTTGTGTCTGGTGCAGCCGTGCTCGTCCCTTCAAATGTTGTTTTGTCGGGTGCAGCCGAGCTGGTCACTTCAAATGCCGCTGTATTAGGTGCAGCTGAGCTGGTTACTTCAAATGTTATTGTACCTGGTGCAGCGGATCTGGTCACTTCAAATGCTGTTGTGTCTGGTACAGCCGAGCTGGTCACTTCAAATGTTGTTGTGTCTGGTGCAGCCGAGCTGGTCACTTCAAATATTGTTGTGTCGGGTGCAGCCGAGCTGGTCACTTCAAATGCTGTTGTGTCGGGTGCAGCCGTGCTCCTAACTCCAAATAATGTCGTCTGAGGTACAGCAGAGCTGATAACTTCAAATGTTGTTGTGTCTGTTGCAGCCGTGCTCGTCATTTCAAATGTTGTTGTATCAGATACAGCCGAGCTGGTGACTTCAAATGTTGTTGTGTCTGGTGCAGCCGTGCTCGTTACTTCAAATGTTGTTGTGTCTGGTGCAGCCGTGCTCGTTACTTCAAATGTTGTTGTGTCTGGTGCAGCCGTGCTCGTTACTTCAAATGTTGGTGTGTCTGGTGCAGCCGTGCCCATTACTTCAAATGTTGTTGTGTCTAGTGCAGCCGTGCTCGTTACTTCAAATGTTGTTGTGTCTGGTGCAGCCGTGCTCGTTACTTCAAATGCTGTTGTGTCTAGTGCAGCCGTGCCCATTACTTCAAATGTTGTTGTGTCTGGTGCAGTTTTGCTAGTCATTTGTAATGTTCTTTTGCCTTGTGCAGCCGTACTCGTCATTTCAAATGTTGTTGTGTCCGGTGCAGCCGTGCTCGTCACTTCAAATGTTGTTGTGTCCGGTGCAGCCGGGCTCGTCATTTCAAATGTTGTTGTGCCTGGTGCAGCCGTGCTCGTCACTTCAAATGGTGTTGCGTCTGGTGCAGCCGAGCTGGTTACTTCAAATGTTGTTGTGTCTGGTACAGCCGAGCTGGTCAATTCAAATGGTGTTATGTCTGGTGCAGCCGTGCTCGTCACTTCAAATGCTGTTGTGGCTGGTGCAGCAGAGCTGTTCACTTCAAATGTTGTTGTGTCTGGTGCAGCCGTGCTCGTAACTTGAAATGTCGTTATGTCTGGTACAGCCGAGCTGGTCACTACTAATTTTGTTGTGTTTGGTGAAGCTGTGCTCATTACTTCAAATTCTGTTGTGTCTGGTGCAGCTGTGCTCGTCATTTCAAATGTTGTCGTGCCAGGTGCTTTCGTGCTCGTTTTTTTAAATGTCGTCGTGTCTAGTGCAGCCGTGCTTGTTATTTCAAATGTTGTCGTGCCAGGTGCTTTCCGGCTTGTCACTTCAAATGCTGTTGTGTCTGGTGCAGCCGTGCTCGTCACTTCAAATGTTTTTGTGTCTGGTGCAGCCGTGCTCGTCATTTCAAATGCTGTTGTGTCTGGTGCAGCCGTGCTCGTCATTTCAAATGCTGTTGTGTCTGGTGCTTTTGTGCTCGTCATTTCAAATGTTGTCGTGCCAGGTGCTTTCGTGCTCGTCATTTCAAATGTTGTTGTGTCTTCTGCAGCCGTGCTCAGCACTTCAAATGTTGTTGTGTCTGGTGCAGCCGTGCTCGTCCCTTCAAATGTTGTTGTGTCTGGTGCAGCCGTGCTCGTCACTTTAAATGTTGTTTTGTCGGGTGCAGCCGAGCTGGTCACTTCAAATGCCGCTGTATTAGGTGCAGCTGAGCTGGTTACTTCAAATGTTATTGTACCTGGTGTAGCGGATCTGGTCACTTCAAATGCTGTTGTGTCTGGTACAGCCGAGCTGGTCAATTCAAATGGTGTTGTGTCTGGTGCAGCCGTACTTGTTACTTCAAATGCTGTTGTGTCTTGTGCAGCCGTGCTCGTCCTTTTCAATGTTGTTGTGTCTGGTGCAGCCGTGCTCGTAACTTGAAATGTCGTTATGTCTGGTGCAGCCGAGCTGGTCACTACTAATCTTGTTGTGTTTGGTGCAGCCGTGCTCATTACTTCAAATTCTGTTGTGTCTGGTGCAGCTGTGCTCGTCATTTCAAATGTTGTCGTGCTAGGTGCTTTCGTGCTCGTTTTTTTTAATGTTGTCGTGTCTAGTGCAGCCGTGCTCGTCATTTCAAATGTTGTCGTGCCAGGTGCTTTCCTGCTAGTCTCTTCAAATGTTGTTGTGTCTTGTGCAGCCGTGCTCGTTACTTCAAATGTTTTTGTGCCTGGTGCTTTTGTGCTCGTCATTTCAAATGTTGTCGTGCCAGGTGCTTTCGTGCTCGTCATTTCAAATGTTGTTGTGTCTTCTGCAGCCGTGCTCGTAACTTCAAATGTTGTTGTGTCTGGTGCAGCCGTGCTCGTCATTTCAAATGCTGTTGTGTCTGGTGCAGCCGTACTCGTCACTTCAAATGTTGTTGTGTCTGGTGCAGCCGTGCTCGTCACTTCAAATGTTGTTTTGTCGGGTGCAGCCGAGCTGGTCACTTCAAATGCCGCTGTATTAGGTGCAGCTGAGCTGGTTACTTCAAATGTTATTGTACCTGGTGCAGCGGATCTGGTCACTTCAAATGCTGTTGTGTCTGGTACAGCCGAGCTGGTCACTTCAAATGTTGTTGTGTCTGGTGCAGCGGATCTGGTCACTTCAAATATTGTTGTGTCGGGTGCAGCCGAGCTGGTCACTTCAAATGCTGTTGTGTCGGGTGCAGCCGTGCTCCTAACTCCAAATAATGTCGTCTGAGGTACAGCAGAGCTGGTAACTTCAAATGTTGTTGTGTCTGTTGCAGCCGTGCTCGTCATTTCAAATGTTGTTGTATCAGATACAGCCGAGCTGGTGACTTCAAATGTTGTTGTGTCTGGTGCAGCCGTGCTCGTTACTTCAAATGTTGTTGTGTCTGATGCAGCCGTGCTCGTTACTTCAAATGTTGTTGTGTCTGGTGCAGCCGTGCTCGTTACTTCAAATGTTGGTGTGTCTGGTGCAGCCGTGCTCGTTACTTCAAATGTTGTTGTGTCTGGTGCAGCCGTGCTCGTTACTTCAAATGCTGTTGTGTCTGGTGCAGCCGTGCTCGTCACTTCAAATGTTGTTGTGTCTGGTGCAGCCGTGCTCGTTACTTCAAATGCTGTTGTGTCTGGTGCAGCCGTGCTCGTCACTTCAAATGTTGTTGTGTCTGGTGCAGCCGTGCTCGTTACTTCAAATGTTGTTGTGTCTGGTGCAGCCGTGCTCGTTACTTCAAATGTTGTTGTGTCTGGTGCAGCCGTGCTCGTTACTTCAAATGCTGTTGTGTCTAGTGCAGCCGTGCTCGTCACTTCAAATGTTGTTGTGTCTGGTGCAGCCGAGCTGGTCACTTCAAATATTGTTGTGTCGGGTGCAGCCGAGCTGGTCACTTCAAATGTTGTTGTGTCTGGTGCAGCCGTGCTCGTTACTTCAAATGTTGTTGTATCTGGTGCAGCCGTGCTCGTTACTTCAAATGTTGTTGTCTCTGGTGCAGCCGTGCTCGTCATTTCAAATGTTGTTGTATCAGATACAGCCGAGCTGGTGACTTCAAATGCTGTTGTGTCTGGTACAGCCGTGCTCGTTACTTCAAATGTTGTTGCGTCTGGTGCAGCCGTGCTCGTTACTTCAAATGTTGTTGTGTCTGGTGCAGCCGTGCTCGTTACTTCAAATGTTGTTGCGTCTGGTGCAGCCGTGCTCGTTACTTCAAATGTTGTTGCGTCTGGTGCAGCCGTGCTCGTTACTTCAAATGTTGTTGTGTCTGGTGCAGCCGTGCTTGTTACTTCAAATGCTGTTGTGCCTTGTGCAGCCGTGCTCGTTACTTCAAATGCTGTTGTGTCTGGTGCAGCCGTGCTTGTTACTTCAAATGTTGTTGTGTCTGATAAGGCCGTGCTCGTCACTTCAAATGTTGTTGTGTCTGGTGCAGCCGTGCTCGTTACTTCAAATGTTGTTGTGTCTGGTGCAGCCGTGCTCGTTACTTCAAATGTTGTTGTGTCTGATGCTTTCGCGCTCGTCACTTCAAATGTTGTTGTGTCTGGTGCAGCCGTGCTCGTTACTCCAAATGTTGTTGCGTCTGGTGCAGCCGTGCTCGTTACTTCAAATGTTGTTGTGTCTGGTGCAGCCGTGCTCGTTACTTCAAATGTTGTTGTGTCTGGTGCAGCCGTGCTTGTTACTTCAAATTTTGTTGTCTTAGGTGCAGCGGATCTGGTCTCTTTAAATGTTGTTGTGTCTGGTGCAGCCGTGCTCGTCATTTCAAATGTAGTTGTGTCTGGTGCAGTCGTGCTCGTCACCTCAAATGTTGTTGTGTCTGGTGCAGCCGTGCTCGTTACTTCAAATGTTGTTGTGTCTGGTGCAGCCGTGCTCGTCACTTTAAATGTTGTTGTGTCTGGTGCAGCCGTGCTTGTCACTTCAAATGTTGTTGTGTCTGGTGCAGCCATGCTCGTAACTTCAAATGTTGTTGTGTCTGGTGCAGCCGTGCTCGTCACTTTAAATGTTGTTGTGTCTGGTGCAGCCGTGCTCGTCACTTCAAATGTTGTTGTGTCTAGTGCAGCCGTGCTCGTCACTTCAACTGTTGTTGTGTCTGGTGCAGCCGTGCTCGTTACTTCAACTGTTGTTGTGTCAGGTGTAGCCGAGCTGGTCACTACTAATTTTGTTGTGCCTGGTGCAGCCGTGCTCCTCATTTCAAATGTTGTTGTGTCTTCTGCAGCCGAGCTGGTCACTTCAAATGTTGTTGTGTCTGGTGCTTTCATGCTCGTCACTTTAAATGTTGTTGTGTCTTGTGCAGCCGTGCTCCTTACTTCAAATGTTGTTGTGTCTGGTGCTTTTGTGCTCGTCTCTTCAGTTGTTGTTGTGTCTGGTGCAGCCGTGCTCGTCATTTCAAATGTTGTTTTGTCTTGTGCAGCCGTGCTCGTTACTTCAAATGTTGTTGTGTCAGGTGCAGCCGAGCTGGTCACTTCAAATGTTGTTGTGTCTGATGCTTTAGTGCTCGTCACATTAAATGTTGTTGTGTCTAGTGCAGCCGAGCTGGTCACTTCAAATGCTGTTGTATTATGTGCAGCCGAGCTGGTTACTTCCAATGGTGTTAGGTCAGGTACAGTTTTGCTCGTTATTTCATATGTCTTTGTCTCTGGTGCATCCGAGCTGATTAATTCGAATGTTGTCGTTTCGGGTGCAGCCGGGCTGGTTACTTCCAATCTTGTTGTGTCCGTTGCTGCCGTGCTCGGCACTTTAAATGTTGTTGTGTATGATGTAATCGTGCTCGTCTCTCCAAATGCTGTTGTGTCAGGTAAAGCCATACTCGTCACTTCAAATGTTGTTGTGCCTGGTGTAACCATGCTTTTTACTTCATATGTTGATGTTTTACGTGCAGCCGTGCTCATCACTTGAAATGTCGTTGCTATATCTGTTGCAGATGTTGTGTTTAATTTAATAGTTGGTGTTGGTATGCCTGTTTCGGCCGTGCTCGTCACGTCAAATGTAGTTGTGGTAGGTGCAGCTATGGTCCTCAATCCATGTGTAGTTGTTGTGCGTGGTGCAGATGGCCTCACTCCAGGTGTCGTCGTTGTGCCTGGTGCAGCTATGGTCCTCAATCCAGGTGTCGTTGTTGTGCGTGGTGCAGATGTCCTCAATCCAGGTGTCGTTGCTGTGCGTGGTGCAGATGTCCTCAATCCAGGTGTCGTTGTTGTGCGTGGTGCAGATGTCCTCACTCCAGGTGTCGTTGTTGTGCCTGGTGCAGCTATTGTCCTCACTCCAGTTGTCGTTGTTGTTCCCCATGCAGCTATTGTCCTCAAAACAGGTGTCGTTGTTGTGCCTGATGCAGCTATGGTCCTCAATCCAGGTGTCGCTGTTGTGCCTGGTGGAGATGTCCTCACTCCAGGTGTCGTTGTTGTGCCCGGTGCAGCTATTGTCCTCAAAACAGGTGTCGTTGTTGTGCCTGGTGCAGCTATGGTCCTTAATCCAGGTGTCGCTGTTGTGCGTGGTGCAGATGTCCTCACTCCAGGTGTCGTTGTTGTGCCAGGTGCAGCTGTTGTCCTAACTACAGGGGTCATTGTTGTGCGTGGTGCAGATGTCCTCAATACAGGTGTCGTTGTTGTTCCTGGTGTAGCTATTGTCCTCACTCCAGGTGTCGTTGTTGTGCCTGGTGCAGATGTCCTCAATCCAGGTGTCGTTGTTGTGCCAGGTGCAGCTGTTGTCCTAACTACAGGTGTCGTTGTTGTGCGTGGTGCAGATGTCCTCACTCCAGGTGTCGTTGTTGCGCCTGGTGCAGCTATGGTCCTCAATCCAGGGGTCATTGTTGTGCGTGGTGCAGATGTCCTCACTCCAGGTGTCGTTGTTGTGCCCGCTGGAGCTATTGTTCTCAATACAGGTGTCGTAGTTGTTCCTGGTGCAGCTATGGTCCTCAATCCAGGTGTCGCTGTTGTGCGTGGTGCAGATGTCCTCACTCCAGGTGTCGTTGTTGTGCCTGGCGCAGCTGTTGTCCTAACTACAGGTGTCGTTGTTGTGCGTGGTGCAGATGTCCTCACTCCAGGTGTCGTTGTTGCGCCTGGTGCAGCTATGGTCCTCAATCCAGGGGTCATTGTTGTGCGTGGTGCAGATGTCCTCACTCCAGGTGTCGTTGTTGTGCCAGGTACAGCTATGGTCCTTAATCCAGGGGTCGTTGTTGTGCGTGGTGCAGATGTCCTCAATACAGGTGTCGTTGTTGTTCCTGGTGTAGCTATTGTCCTCACTCCAGGTGTCGTTGTTGTACCTGGTGCAGATGTCCTCACTCCAGGTGTCGTTGTTGTGCCTGGTGCAGCTGTTGTCCTCAATCCAGGTGTCGTTGTTGTACGTGGTGCAGATGTCCTCACTACAGGTGTCGTTGTTGTGCCTAATGCAGCTATTGTCCTTACTCCAGGCGTCGTTGTTATGCCTGGTGCAGCTATTGTCCTCACCCCAGGTGTCGTTGTTGTGCCCGGTGTCTTGACTTCAGGTGTGGTACCGGCTCCAGGGGTAGTAGTGGTTCCTGATATTGTCGTAAAGTGTGTATAATGAAAACTTTAACATCTCTCTATATGTCTTGAATATGTTTTAAAGATCTTCTCTGCAGTTATATGATGCGATAAATGGTTTAGAACACTTCGTTACAATCGGTGTTACACTTCATGTAATAGGAGGATTTTTCCATTGTAGATATGAGTTTTTCAAAAATTCTTCAGGGACTTATAATTTAACTATATTATACAACTTTTTGGCATAAGTCTTTAGAATAGAAATACGGATATACATTTTATAATAATGAACAATTATCATGTTAAATCTCAATCGGAGTAAGGGAGAGGAAAGAAAGAGAAGGTTATTAGTCGTCAAGGAATGCTCATAATATGATTGGAAAGTAGGCCTAAGTACGTGAGTAACAATTCGATAGACTTCACTATATGCAGTATATATCAAATTGGAAGTCGTCTTACGTGTGCATGTTGGAACAGGATTACTCCATGTTCCGTCAGCTTGGCACGTCGCAGCAGCAGCGCCGTTCAGTACGTATCCCGTGTTACATGTAAAGGCGACCACAGTCTGGTAGGAGGTTACTGTGGTACTGAGTTCACCGTTAGTTGGGGCCGTCAACGTTGGACATTGTCTGGCTGAAATGGTCAGAAACATGTTATTACAGAGATATTTTTCTGTACTAACAATGCTATAAATGACATGCCTCTCTATCATGTTTTTAATTCGATAGACATTGCTACCACACAAAAACTTCGAAGCCATCTTACGTGTGCATGTTGGAACAGAATTGCTCCATGTTCCGTTAGCTTGGCAAGTCGCAGCAGCAGCGCCATTCAGTACGTATCCCGTGTTACAGGCAAAGTTGACCCCGTTTGGGTAGGAGATCGCTCCAGTAGGAGTCACCGCTCCGTTAGCTGGGGCTGTCAGAGTTGGACATTGGATCGCTGCAATGGAAAGAACAAAATGTTTGTCTTCTGCTGAGTATAATCAATGTCCTTGGTATAATACGTATGTGTTGGTGATAATTCGATCTTTCATGACAGAAACCTGCAAAAACAGGCCATTTTCGTCCCATGTACCAAATACTTAGACGTAGACCAGCGTAAGTAGAGTTCTATTTGCCGAAGTTTACAAGCTGAAAGGATCCATCCTTCTCATGCTTTTACCTTTTAGTGTAGGAGCGTGACAACTAAATTTTTTCGTGTTAGAAGTAAACTTGACCCGCAGGGTCGGGTAGGCATGTGGTCCGAGAGGACTTAGTCGGGGCCGTCAACATCGGACATTGTCCGGCTAAAATGGCCAGAAATGTCTCATTAACCAGATCTATTCCGTACCAAAGATGTTGTAAATAGTGTCTTTTGATATGTGCCTGTATTTGAATGTTTTGAATACAGAAAGCTGTTAAGTTCAAATACCATTTTTTTCTATCTGGTAAATAATTGTGTACTACAATTACATACACATTGGTACATTTAGCATATATCAACTTGTTAGTCGTCTTACGTGTGCATGTTGGAACAGAGTTACTCCACATCCCGTCAGCCTGGCACGTCGCAGCAGAAAAGCCGTTCAGTTGATATCCTGTGTTACAGGTGAAGGTGACACTGTTCGGGTAGGAGATCGCTCCGTTAGGACTCACCGCTCCGTTAGCTGGGGCTATCACGGTCGAACATTGAACCGCTGCAATGAATACAAAACAATGAATGCTATCAGAAATATAGCTAGAAATTAAACCACAACACCTTATGTGTGCCTTATGTTGAAGATGATTCGTAAATCTGGGTGATGAATCAAACTTTCATGACAGAAACCTGCGAAACAGGCCATTTAGTTTCCCTGTACAAAATATATAAACGTCGACCAGCGTAAGTAGGATCCGTTTACCAAAGTTTTAATTTGGGAAGCGGCGATCGTTGTTATGTCTTTTACACTATAGTGACTATAAGCGCGTACAAACTACATTTTTTCGTGTTAGAATTTAACCTGATCACGCTTGGGTAGGTTTGTGGTCCAAAAGGACCTAGAGGATCCGTTAGTTGGGACCGTCAACGTTGGACATGGTCCGGCTGAAACGGTCAGAAACCTGTTATTACTGAGATTTTTTTTGTACTAAAGATGCACAAAATGAAGCATTTTAATGTGCCTATCTGTCATGTTTTGAATGTAGCAAGCACACGCAGCTACCTTCTAATGCCGCTTGTTACTATCTGGTTACTGATTGTTTTCTATAATTCAATAATCTTTGCTACATGTAGGAAAATACAAATAATCTTACGAGTGCAAGTTGGAACAGGATTAGTCCACATCCCGTCAGCTTGGCACATTGTTTCAGCAAAGCCGTTCAGCACGTATCCCGTGAAGCATGTGAAAATGGCCACAGTCTGATAAGAGGTCGCTGTGGTACTCAGCACACCGTTAGCTGGGACCGACAGCGTTGGACATTGTATGGCTGAAATGTCCAAAAACAATTTTATACGGAGATCCATTTGTAGGAAAGATAGTCTAAATGACTTCTTTTGATATAAAACTATGTAGACATTGTTACATTTGTTGCATATATCAACTTGTAAGTCGTCTTACGTGTGCATGTTGGAACGGGATTACTCCATGTTCCGTCAGCTTGGCACGTCGTATCGGCAGCGCCGTTCAGTAGGTATCCCGTGTTACAGGTGAAGGTGACCGCATTCGGGTAGGCGTGTGGTCCAAGAGGACTTAGAGCTCCGTTAGTTGGGGCCGTCAACGTTGGACAAGGTGTAGCTAAAATGGTCAATAATCTTTCATTAAGGAGATTACTATGTGTTTTAAAGATGCACAAAATGACGTATTTTGATATATGTCTGTCCATGCTGTTTTAAATACAGGAAGATCATGCATCAACTTCTAATACAATCCAAATATATCATTGCATGTAGCGGATGAAGCAACTTGTAAGTCGTCTTACGTGTGCATGTTGGAACAGAATCACTCCAGCTCCCGTCACCTTGGCACGTCGCAGCAGCACCGCCGTTCAGTACGTATCCCGTGTTACAGGTGAAGGTGACACCGTTTGGGTAGGACACCGCGCCGGTAGGAGTCACCACTCCGTTAATTGGAGCCGTCCGAGCTGGACATTGAACCGCTGCAATGTGAAATACAAGGAAGAAATAATTTCAAGCAAACATATAATTACATGTAGCCAGTAAAATCACACAACTTTATGTATGCCTTGTGCAGAGCAGGATACCTACGCCATTTTGGTTATATGTGCAAAATACATAGACGTCGATTAGCGTAAGAGGACGTCTGTTTGCCAAAATGTTATTAAATATCTAAACAGCAATGCCTTACTTGCCCTCAAAACTATAGTCTAGGCTTGTAAAACTGCATCAGTGTTAACAAGTTTCCGTCTCAAAAGTGAACCTGACCACGTTTGGGTAGGCGTGTGGTCCGAGATGCCTTATAGGTCCGTTAGTTGGGGCCGTCAACGTCTGACATTGTCTGGCTGAAATGGTCAATAAGCTTTTATTATCAATAAGCTATTTCTTTCTTACTTTTAAGTACAGAAATAGATAGCTTAAAAGATGCTCTGGCTAAAGGACGTCTTTTATATATGTCTGCATATCATGATCTGCAGACATATATATATATGATGATCTTATACCCACTGACTGTATACTACAAATCAAAAGAGTTTTTAACATGTGCATGTATCAACTTGGAAGCCGTCTTACGTGTGCAAGTAGGAACATGATTACTCCATGTTCCGTCAGCTCGGCACGTCGCAGCGGAAAAGCCATTCAAGTGGTATCCCATGTTACAGGTGAAGGTGACACTGTCTGGATAGGAGATCGCTCCGTTAGGACCCACCGCTCCGTTAGGTGGGGCTGTCAATGTCGGGCATTGAACCGCTGCAATTGATAGAACAAAAAATAATTCCTATCAAACAAATAACTAGAAATTCAATCCAAACAACTTAAGATTGCCTACTTTTGAGTACAATTCGTATATCGGCAGATGAATCGACGTGTGACCAAGGCTTAGGAATGGGCGAAAGGCATAAGTTAGTAATTAATAATTTGAAAACGTTTCTACATGGAGCGTATATCAACTTGCAAGTGATCTTACGTGTGCATGTTGGAACATCATTACTCCATGTTCCGTCAGCTTGGCACGTCGCAGCAGCAGCGCCGTTAAGTATGTATCCCGAGTTACAGGTGAAGGTGACCTCGTTTGGGTAGGCATATGGTCCGAGAGGAGAAAGAGCTCCGTTAGTTGGGGACGTCAACGCCGGGCATGGTCTGGCTGAAATGGTCAGAAACCTGTTATAACGGAGATCTATTCTTGTACTACAGATGCTGTAAACGACTTACTTTTATATATGCCTGTCTATTATGTTTTGAATACAGGAAGCATACTTAGTTACCTTCTAATAATACCGCTTTGTGTTTTCTGGTAAATGATTGCACACTACTATTCCATACACTTTACTACATGTAGTATATATCAACTTGGAAGTCGTCTTACGTGTGCATGTTGGAACAGGATTACTCCACGTTCCGTCAGCTTGGCACGTCGTATCAGCAAAGCCGTTCAGTACATATCCCGTGTTACAGGTGGAGGTGACCACAGTCTGGTAGGAGGTTGATGTGGTGCTCAGCTCGCCGTTAGTTGGGGCCGTCAACGTTGGACATGGTGGGGCTAAAACGGTAAGAAACCTGTTATCACGGAGATCTATGCCTAGCGCCTAAACGATCTAAATGACGTATTTTGATATGTGCCTCTCCATTATGTTTTGAATACAGAAAGCACACACAGTTACCTTTAAACACTAATTTTACTATCTGGTGAATGTCTGTATACTAAAATTCCATAGAAATTGCTTTATTGACAATATATCTACTTGTAAGTCGTCTTACGTGTGCATGTTGGAACAGGATTGCTCCATGTTCCGTCAGCTTGGCACGTCGTATCAGCAGCGCCGTTCAGTACGTATCCCGCGTTACAGGTGAAAGTGACCATAGTCTGGTAGGAGGTTGATGTGGTACTGAGTGCCCCGTTAGTTGGGGCCGTCAACGTCGGACATTGTCTGGCTGAAACGGTCAGAAACCTGTTTTTACGTAGATTTAGTTTTTAACTAAAGAGATCTATATGATATTGTTTGATGTGTGCCTTTCTATTACGGTTTAAAAACAGAAAACGCACTCAGTTATCTTCGAATACTCTTTTTTACTATCTGATAAAGGTCTGTATATTAGAAGTCGATAGACATAATTAGTATATATCAACTTGCGAGTCGTCTTACGTCTGCATGTTGGAACAGGGTTACTCCATGTTCCGTCAGCTTGGCATGTCGCAGTAGCAGCGCCGTTCAGTTGGTATCCCGTGTTACAGGTGAAGGCGACCCCGTTTGGGTAAGAGATTGCTCCGGTAGGGCTCAGCTCTCCGTTAGTTGGGGCAGTCAGAGTCGGACATAGGACCACTGCAATGGAAAAAAAAACAATAAGCGTGACCCCTGTTGAGTAGGATACGTATGTCTAGGCTATGAATCGACCTTCCAGGATAGAAACCTGCAAAACAGGCCATTTTCGTTTCATGTTCCATGTTCCGACACAGAGGTCGACTAGTGTAAGTTGACGTCTATTTGCGAAACTTTAAATATTGAAAAGGGAAATCGTTCTCATGATCTTACCATTATAGTGAAGGCGTGTAAAAACTGCATTTTCCCGTATTAGAAGTGAACCTTGAGGCTGATGCGACTCTCAAAAAGCGGTCAACACATTCACCTGCGCATGTGGTCACCTTGCTTAAATACTGCTAAGGATTGCCACATTCATTTTCTGCTGCCACCGACACCTGTGCTGTGTTGTGAACAGATGGGACAACAGCACGCCAGCTCGGGGCTTTCCTTTCTTTCTTAGATTGCTGACCTCAACTGTCGCAATTAAGATGCATAGTACTCCTTATTGATGGTTTGACCCCTTTGCAGGTAGCCAATCATGATTACCCCCTCACTGTTCCAAAACACAGAGGCCGTGACCTTGCCAACGGATGACACTTGCTTGAACTTCTTGGGGTGGGGGGTGGTGTGGGGGGGCTAGGAGCCTTTCTGCATACATTGTTTGCTCTTCTGTTTTGATTCGGGGTCAACGTCGTGCACCATGTAAGCCTGGGTTCTTTGCTAACACAACAGGGATGGGTCAAAGTGGTGCACCCATGTCTCATCGTGGGTGACAAATCTTGGTTAATCTTTTGAGGAAATTGCCTAGATTAGACTGAATTGGTTCGTTGAAACTTCCAACCAGCATTCTATGACGTCATTTGATATGTGCCTGTCTTTCATGTATCATGAATACAAAAAAGCACCAGCTTCCCATACCACTTTTTACACTAGGGTACAACGTTTGTGTATTACAATTCGGTGGAAATTGCTGTATTTAGCATATATCAACTAGAAAGGTGTCTTACGGGTACATGTTGGAACAGGGTTACTCCATGTTCCGTCATCTTGGCACGTCGCAGCAGCAGCGCCGTTCAGGACATATCCCGTGTTACAGGTGAAGGTGACCCCGTTCGGGTAGGAGACAACTCCGGTAGGACTCACCGCTCCATTAGCTGGGGCTGTCAGAGTCGGACATTGAACCGCTGCAATGGAAAGAACAAAAAGAAATATTTCCTACCAAACATATAACTAGAAATGAAATCACAACCATTTATGTTGCATTCTATTGAGGTTGAGTAGGATTCGTATGTGTAGGTGATGAATCTATCTTTAAATCACGAATGGGCAGTAGACCTAAGAAAGTAAGTAAGTAACAATTTGATTGACGTTTCTATAGCTACATTTGACTTGCTAGTATTCTTACGTGTGCATGTTGGAACAGCATTGCTCCACGTTCCGTCAGATTGGCATGTCGCAGCAGGAAAGCCGTTCAGTTGGTATCCCGTATCACAGGTAAAGGTGACACTGTTCGGGTAGGAGATCGCTCCGGTAGGGCTCAGCTCTCCGTTAGTTGGGGCTGTCAGAGTCGGGCATTGAACCGCTGTAATGGATAGTACAAAGAACAAATTATTCCTAACAAACATATAGCAAGAAATGAGATCAGAACCCTTTATGTGCTCCTTTTGTTGAGTAGGATTCGTATGTCTACGTGATGAATGGAGGTGTGGCCAATGACAAAGGATTGGCAGTAGGCCTAAGTAAGTAAGTAAACATTCGAGAAGACTTTGCTACATATAGCACTATCAACTTGCATGACGTCTTACGTGTGCATATTGGAACATGGTTAGTCCAGGTTCCGTCAGCTTGGCATGTTGTTTCAGGCTCGCCGTTCAGTACGTATCCTGTGTTACAGGTGAAGCTGACCATAGTCTGGTAGGAGCTTACTGTGGTACTCAGTCGTCCGTTAATTGGGGCCGTCAACGTTGGGCATTGTATGGCTGAAACGATAAAAAAAGCCTGTTGGTGTGGAGAGCTATACCTTTACTAAAAGTGCTCTAAATGGTGCCTTTAGTATATACCTGTCTATTATGGTTTTCATATAAAAACACCCACAGTTCCTTCTAATATTCTTTTTACTACCTTCCAACTGTCTGAATATTACAATTCGATAGACTTTGCATATATATAACTTGTAAGTCATCTTACGTGTGCATGTTGGAACAGGATTGCTCCACGTTCCGTCAGCTTGGCACGTCGCCGCAACAGCTCCGTTCAGTGCGTATCCCGAGTTACAGGTAAAGGTGACCCCGTTCGGATAGAAGATCGCCCCAGTAGGGCTCAGCTCTCCGTTAGCTGGGGCTGTCAGAGTCGAACATTGGACCACTGCAATGAAAAGAACAAAGAACAAAATGTGTGCATCCTGCTGAGTAGGGTATGTATGTCTAGTTCATGAATCAATCATTTATAACAGAAACCTGTTTTACAGACGTCTACCAGCATAAGTGGATGTCTGTTTAAATATTGACATAGGCGAGTAAAAACTACATTTTCCCGTGTTAGAAGTAAACCTGACCACGTTTGGGTAGACGTGTTGTACGACAGGACTTAGAGCTCCTTTGTTGGAGCCGTCAACGTCGGGCATCGTCTGGCTAAAATGGTCAATAATATTTTATCACGGAGGTATATTTCTGTACTACAGTTGATGTAAATAAGTTCTTTTAAAACGCACTTGTCAATTATGATAAAGAAAGCACACTCAGGCAGTTACCTTCAAATACCGTTTTTATCTATCTGCTCAATGATTGTATACTACAATTCGACACACCTTGCTGCAGTTAGCATATATATACACTTGAAAGACATTTTACGTGTGCATGTTGGAAGAGGGTTACTCCATGTTCCGTCAGCTCGGCACGTCGCAGCAACAGCGCCGTTCAGTACGTATCCAGAGTTACAGGTGAAGGTGACCCCGTTTGGGTAGGAGACCGGTCCGGCAGGAGATATCGCTCCGTTTGTTGGTGCTGTCAAAGTCGGACACATAACCGCTGCAATGAAAAGTACAAAAAGAAATAATCCCTATAGAACATATAACTAGAAATGAAATCACAACATGTTATGGGTAACTTCTTTAGGCCTAGGTAAGTAAGTAATAATTCGATAAACGTGGCATATAGCAACTTGCGAGTCGTCTTACAAATGCATGTTGGAACAGGATTGCTCCACGTTCCATCAGCTTGGCACGTTGCAGCAGAAAAGCCGATCAGTTGGTATCCCGTATCACAGGTAAAGGTGACGCTGTTCGGGTAGGAGACCGCTCCGGTAGGACTCAACTCTCCATTAGTTGGGGCTGTCAGTGTCGGACAATGAACCGCTGTAATGGATAGTACAAAACATTCCCATCAAACATATAGCCAGAAATGAAATCACAACACCTCTTGTGTCCCTTCTGTTGCGTAAAGTTTGTATATCTAGGCCAAATGATTCGCAATGGCAAATGATTGGCAATAGATTTAAGTAAGGAAGTAACGTTTTGATAGACTCTGCTGAATTTGCTAGCGCATAGCATTTATTAACTTGCAAGACGGCTTACGTGTGCATGTTGGAACAGGATTACTCCATGTCCCGTCAGCTTGGCACGTTGTTTCAGGATTGCCGTTCAGTACGTATCCCGTATTACAGGTGAAGCTAACCACAGTCCTGTAAGAGGTTGCTGTGGTACTCAGCCTCCCGTTAGTTAGAGCCGTCAACGTTGGGCATTGTCTGGCTGAAACGGCCAGAAACCTGTTACTACGGAGATCTATACCTTAACTAAAATACTCTAAATGCCTTTTGATATGTGCCTGTCTATAATGATTTAAATACAGGAAGCACACAGTTACCTTCTAATACCTTTTTTTACTATCTGATAGATATCTGTGTTTCACAATTCGATAGGCATTGCCAATGGCAATTGTCATTGCTAGCATATTTGAACTTGTAAGTCGTCTTACGTGTGCATGTTGGGACAGGATATATAATTACGGAGATCTACCTCTGTAATTAAGATGTTATAAATGGCGTCTCTTGATATGTGCTTATCTGTTATATTTCGAACACAGAAAGCACATTCAGTTACTTTCTAATACTGTTTTATTACTATCTAGTGAATGTCTATATACGAAAATTCGATAGACATTGTAGCATATAAAAACTTCGAACTCGTCTTACGTGTGCATGTTGGAACAGGATTACTCCATGTTCCGTCAGCTTGGCACGCCGCATCAGCAGCACCGTTCAGTACATATCCCGTGTTACAAGTGAAGGTGACCCCGTTTGGGAAGGAGACCGCTCCGGTAGGACTCACCGCTCCGTTAGTTGGGGCTATCGGAGACATACACTGAATTGCTGCAATCGAAATTGAAGATAAAATTCTATGAAACAAATTGCTAGAAAGTATGTCCCAACAATTTATATATGCATCCTGCTGAGTAGGATACCTACAAATGTATGTCTAGTTAATTAATCAATCATCATCATCATCATCGGTCGGCTGCGGAGCAGTCGATCACAAGTGCGTTCCACGACCGCCGGTCAGCAGCCATAGCGGCAATGTTGTCAGGGCTCAGGTCACCTTCCGTGTCACCCAGCATGTTCTGGATGTAAGTCAGGTAGCTCGTCCTTTGGCGACCGGGACGCCTTCTGCCATGGGGTGGGACGTAGAGGGCGTAAGATCTGAGTGGCTCCTCCACTGGCATTCTCAGGGCATGTCCAATAAAGCGCAGTTGCCGCTGCCTCACTCTGATGATCAGAGGTTGTGTGTTTGTGGCTTTGTATATTTCACAGTTGCTTACATGGTCTATACGTTTGATGTTCAACATGATCCTGGGGCAAAATGTAGCAAATGAGTTTATCTTGTCCTCCATGTCACGCGATAGCACCCAGGTCTCGCAACCATACAAGAGCACCGACACACAAGTGACATTGAAGAGCTTGATCTTTGTGGCTATGGGGAACGTTGGGTTTCTCCAGATCTTTTGAAGTTTCCAGAAAGCGGTCCAAGCGAGCGCCTTCCGCCTGGCCAGGTCGTTCTTACTGGATGCCATCATTGAACCTAGATATCTAAAGTCGGTTACATGTTTGATGGGTTGACAATACACTTCCAGTGGCGGCTGTGGATTGCAGTTGATGGTCATGTATTCGGTCTTAGGAACGCTTATGACAAGACCTAGTTGTTGTCCCGCAGTAGCAGTTCTATTTAGTTGTGACTGTGCCTTAGGTATGGATGCCTCAAGCAAAGCGATGTCGTCAGCGAAGTTTAAATCGTTTAAGATTTTGACTGGGTGCCGTCTTGACTGACGAGGGTGTGTAACTACGCCAGAGCAGGTGTCCTCAATGGATTTCTTCATCAGATAGTCCACAAGTATGATGAACAAGAAGGGGGCAAGGACATCCCCTTGTAACACCCCTGTGGTGACTTGGAACGGGTTGGTAATGTTGCCATCCACCATAACAGCACTTTTTGAGTTGTTGTAAAGTACGCTAATGGCGTTGACGATAGTGACCGGAACACCATAGTGGCGAAGAACAGCAAACATAACATTCCTGTTGATGGAATCAAAAGCCTTTTTGAAGTCAATGAAAGTAACTATGAGTGACAGTTGGTGGGTTTGGAAGGCTTCAATGATCCTGCGGAGAATGTGTATTTGCTGCGCACAGCTTCTGCCTTGACGAAAACCTGCCTGGTTGTTCCTCAGTATCGGATCTACATGTTCCCTTATCCTTGTTAGAAGGATTTTGTTATACACTTTGGCAGCTATGGACATTAGGGAGATCCCTCTGTAGTTGGTCATGAGGCTGAGGTCTCCCTTCTTTGGTAAGGGAACGATGACGTTAGTAATCCATTGCTCTGGAGGAATAAGTGTTACAAAGACTTCGGAACAGAACGCGTGTACAGCCCTTGCCATTACATCTCCACCCCCTCTTAGAGCTTCTGCAGTGATCGCACAGTCCAAGCCAGGGGCTTTGTTGCTTCTCATGGTTTTGATGGCATTGACTGTTTCCTCGAGTGTGGGTGGGTCGACACAGATGGGAAGATCCATGTCGGCAGGTGGAGGGAGGACAGATGTTTGTGGTCCGCTATCATTGTTCAGTAGGTGAGAGAAGTACTGACTCCATTCAGCCAGAAGCTCGCTGTCGCTAGATGGAGGGGTTCCATCTCGTTTCTTCACCTTTATGTTAGCTTTCCTGTTTTTGCCTGAGAGTTCATTGATGATCTTCCATGTGGAGATGTGATCACGTCTTTTGTCCGCTTCTTCGAGGGCCTCTATTTGTTGTTGTGTAAAGGCGAGTTCGTCGCGCCTATAGGACTCGTTTAGGCTCGAGTTGAGTTGCCTCCATATCTCTTTGGAGCGGCGAGTCCTTGCAAGCAGATATTTCTTCTTTGCCGAGTCTCTCTGATCACGTAACTCCAGGGTCTTGTCTGATACCCAGCTGGGCATTCCACAGGGTTTGTGTTTTCCCACCACCTTTTCTGCTGTCTCTGCTACAGCCTTCTCCCACTGGGCATACCTCTCGGTGATTGGTGTCGTGGCATCATCACACTGAAGGGCCCTGAATCTGTTTGAGAGTTTGATCTGGAATTCTTCTTGTACTCGGGGTACTCTTAACTTCCTCCAGTTGAACCTGGGTCTCCGACATGGTCTCCCCTTGGAGGTACGGAGACTGGTGGTGAGCAATATACTCAGGATACGATGATCTGAGTCCAGTTCCACTGAGTTATAGGCTCTACAATTTCGCAGTGAGTTCAGCCACTTGCCATTGATTAGAATATGGTCAAGCTGATGGGTGGAGCCGCCTGGATGCATCCAGGTCCAAAGGCGCTTTCTAGGTTGGGGGAATCTAAACTGTGCTGGGCGGAACTTGTGTTCTTGGCACAGGTTCACTAGGCGGTCACCGTTGTCGTTTGTCTCACTATAAAAACAGTGGGGACCAATTACTGCAGGGTGGGAGACGTGACTGTCATGGCCTATTCTAGCATTAAAGTCACCAATAACAAGGTGCTTGTCGTGCTTCCTTGCATGCTCTAAATGATCTTTCAACGAGCTATAAAACTCGTCCTTGTCTGTTGAACTGGCAGACTCAGTCGGTGCGTAGATGACTGTGATAGTCAGTCGAGGGTTACCATGGAATGTGGCAGTCAATATTCTCTCACTAATATGGTTGACACTTTGCAGGCACTTGTATATGTGCTTCGAGACTGCAAGTCCAACACCTCCGTGCCTTTGACCATTGGCTGAACTCTAGATAAGGACCCAGTTCTTGTCATCTGACCATAGTTCTTCGGTAGGGGATGAAGTTATAAGTCGGTGCTCTTGGATGCCGACGATGTCAACTCCTGCATCGTTTAGGCCCATGAATAACTGGTGGGTCTTTCCCTTCTGATGGAGGGTACGCACATTGTATGTTGATACTACTAACGGTTTAAAGGTAGGAAGGCGAAACTTATCAGAGCCAACAGTCTGTGGTGATGCTCCAGTTTCCCGCTGGCTCGTCATAGAGTCTGAGGGGGACTTCCACCTGTCTACCTTTGGTCTAGATCGCAGATTATACTTTGTGATTTTCGTAATCAGTAGGTTTGCCAGAGTTATTTCAGTCCGTTCTGGCAACTGGACGGGTGATTGGCCCTGAGCAGCTATGTACGGACATCGGGTGCAGGTGCTATTAGCCAGCAGCAGCTCCCCTGGGAACCGTCCCACCATGGTTGAACCTGCCAGGAGCAGAGGGAACGTAACTGGGCAAGCCCAGATAGTTGACCACCATGCTCCCGATGGTATCGCAACCCAGGGTCATTGCTGTAGCCGTTGCTCGGGGAATACCACTAGGAGGTTAGCACTCTGACTCAATCCCCAATAATTAATCAATAATTCATGGCATAAACTTGAAAGATAGACTCTTAAGGTTCTATACTAAAAAGAAGAAAGTAAATTACAACACTTAAAGTGTGTTTTCTGCCCAGTAGCACCTGTTACCTTTTAATACTATAGAGTTAAGGCATACTACAATTGGATAGATATTACTATATGTAGTATAAATCAACTTGCAAGTCGTCATACGTGTGCATGTTGGAACAGGGTTACTCCATGTCCCGTCTACTTGACACGTCGCAGCAACAGCGCCGTTCAGTATGTATCCCGAGTTACAAGTGAAGGTGACACCGCTTGGGTAGGAGACCGCTCCGGTAGGAGTCACCGCTCCGTTTATTGGGGCAGTCAGAGTCGGACACCGAATCGCTGCAATCGAAAGTACAACACAAAGAAAAATCCATAAAACAAATTCCTAGAAAGGAAATTACAACAATATATATATGCGTACTGCTGAGTAGTATACCTTTGTCTAGTTTGTGAATCAATCTTTCATAACAGAAACCTGCAAGGTAGGCTGTTTAGGTTCTATATTAAGAAGAAGAAAGTCAATTACAACATTTATGTGTGTCTTCTGCCCAGTAGCATACCTATGTCTATGTGATGAATCGATCTTTTGTGACAGACACCTGCAAGATAGGCTCTTTGGCTTCTATACAAAATACATAGACGTCGAGCAGCGCAGGAAGACGTCTGTTTGCAAAAGTTCAAACGTTGAAACAGGTAATCCGTCACTTGCTCTCACCACTAAAATGTAGGTGTGTAAAAAATTAAATTTTCCTGTGCGCGTGTTACAAGTTAACCTGATCAAGTTTGGTTAGGCGTGTGGTCCGAGAAGGTTATTAAATCCCATACTTTTTATACTAACAAGTAAAAGCATGCTACAATTTGATACACATTAAATATGTATAGTCGTCTTACGTGTGCATGTTGGAACAGGATTACTCCATGTCCCGTCTACTTGGCACGTCGCAGCAGCAGCACCGTTCAGTGTGTATCCCGTGTTACATGTGAAGGTGACCCCGTTTGGATAGGAGACCGCTCCGGTAGGACTCACCGCTCCGTTAGGTGGGGCTGTCAGAGTCGGACATTGGACCACCCCTGTCCAACATACAGATAAAAAAGAAAATTACAATTCCTTATATGTGCCTGTTAATGAGTAGGATACCTATGTCTATTTGACGATTTAATCTTTTTTGACAGAATCCTGCAAAACATGCTTGTTATTTTCTATGAACTAGATATAGAGACGTAGTCCAGCGTTTAAATAGATGTGTTTTTGTCAAAGTTGGAATATTGAAATGCGCAATCCTTTTCATGCACTCACCAGTATAGCAAGGACGTGCATAAACTACATTGTTTCCTGTTACAAGTGAAGCTGACAACATATGGGTAGCCGAATGCTACGAGAGGGCTTAGCTCCGTTAGTTTGGGCCCTTATTGTTGGACCTGGTCTGGCTAAAATAACTTTTCATTATGCAGAACTCTTCCTGTACTGATTATGCACAATATGGCGTCTTTTCATAATACATGTTGTACCTGTCTATCATGTTTAAAAAAAATAGAAAGCTCAAGCAGTTACGACCTAATTCTCTCTGTGAATGTCCGTATACTACAATTCGACAGAAATTGCTACATTTTTATCATATATCAACCTGCAAGTCATCTTACGTGTGCATGTTGGAACAGGGTTACTCCATGTCCCATCTAGTTGGCACGTCGCAGAAGCAGCGCCGCTCAGTACGTATCCCGTGTTACAGGTGAAGGTGACCCCGTTTGGGTAGAAGATCACTCCGGTAGGACTCACCGCTCCGTTTGTTGGGGCTATCAGGGTCGGACACTGAACCGCTGCAATTGAAAGTACAAAAAGAAGAAAAAAAACATTAAACATATAGCTAGAAAGGAAATCACAACACTTTATGTGTGCCTTCTGCTGAATAGGATTCCTATGATGAATCGATCATTTATGACAGAAACCTGCAAAACAGGCTCTTTAAGTTCTATGTGAAAAGTTTATAGACGTAGTCGTCTTTTGGCCAAAGTTCAAATATTGAAAAGGGTAATTCAATACTTGCTCTCACCACTGTAGTGTAGGCGTTTACTACATTTCCAAGCATTACAATTGAACCTGACTACGTTTTGGTAGGCATGTGCTTGGCTATTTGGGGCCGTAAACGTAGAACATGGTCTGGCTTAATTGGTGAATAACCTTTATTACGCAAGTATTGTTCTGTACTAAAGATGCTCTTAATGACGTATTTTAATGCATGCATGTCTATCATGTTTTGGATATGGAAAGTTCACGCTGTTACCTTCTAATACTATAGAGTTGAAGCATACTACAATTGGATAGATATTACTATATGTAGTATAAATCAACTTGCAAGTCATCTTACGTGTGCATGTTGGAACGGGGTTACTCCATGTCCCGTCTACTTGGCACGTCGCAGCAGCAGCGCCGTTCAGTATGTATCCCGAGTTACAAGTGAAGGTTACACCGCTTGGGTAGGAGACCGCTCCGGTAGGAGTCACCGCTCCGTTTATTGGGGCAGTCAGAGTCGGACACCGAATCGCTGCAATCGAAAGTACAACACAAAGAAAAATCCATAAAACAAATTTCTAGAAAGGAAATTACAACAATATATATATGCGTACTGCTGAGTAGTATACCTTTGTCTAGTTTGTGAATCAATCATTCATAACAGAAACCTGCAAGATAGGTTGTTTAGGTTCTATATTAAGAAGAAGAAAGTCAATTACAACATGTATGTGTGTCTTCTGCCCAGTAGCATACCTATGTCTAGGTAATGAATCGATCTTTCGTGACAGACACCTGCAAGATAGGCTCTTTGCCTTCTATACAAAATACATAGACGTCGAGCAGCGTAGGTAGACGTCTGTTTGCCAAAGTTCAAATGTTGAAACAGGTAATCCGTCACTTGCTCTCACCACTATAATGTAGGTGTGTAAAAAATTACATTTTCCTGTGCGCGTGTTACAAGTTAACCTGATCAAGTTTGGTTAGGCGTGTGGTCCGAGAAGGTTATTAAATCCCATACTTTTTATACTAACAAGTAAAAGCATGCTACAATTTGATACACATTAAATATGTAGCGTATTTCAACATGCAAGTCGTCTTACGTGTGCATGTTGGAACAGGATTACTCCATGTCCCGTCAGCTTGGCACGTCGCAGCAGCAGCGCCGTTCAGTGTGTATCCCGTGTTACATGTGAAGGTGACCCCGTTTGGATAGGAGACCACTCCGGTAGGACTTACCGCTCCGTTAGTTGGGGCCGTCAGAGTCGGACATTGGACCACTCCTGTCCAACATACAGATAAAAAAGGAAATTACAATTTCTTATATGTGCCTGTTAATGAGTAGGATACCTATGTCTGGGTGATGATTCGATCTTTTTTGACAGAAAACCTGCAAAACAGGCTCGTTATTTTCTATGAACTAGATATACAGACGTTGTCCAGCGTTTAAGTAGATGTCTGTTTGTTGAAATATTGAAATGCGCAATCCTTTTCATACACTCGCCACTATAGAAAGGACGTGTAAAAACTACATTGTTTCCCGTTACAAGTGAAACTGACAACATTTGTTTAGGCGAATGCTACGAGAGGACTTAGCTCCGTTAGTTTGGGCCCTTATTGTTGGACCTGGTCTGGCTAAAATAACTTTTCATTATGCAGAACTATTCCTGTACTGTTTATGCACAATATGGCGTCTTTTAATAATACCTGTCTATCATGTTTAAAAAATACAAAGCTCTCGCAGTTACGACCTAATTCTCAATGGGAATGTCCTTATACTACAATTCGATAGAAAGTGCTACATTTGTATCATATATCAACTTGCAAGTCATCTTACGTGTGCATGTTGGAACAGGATTGCTCCATGCCCCGTCAGATCGGCACGTCGCAGTAGCAGCGCCGTTCAGTACGTATCCCGTGTTACAGGTGAAGGTAACACTGTGTGGGTAGGAGATCGCTCCGGTAGGACTCACCGCTCCGTTAGTTGGGGCCCTCCGAGCCGGACATTGGACTGCTACAATGGAAAATGCAAAATTCCTATCAAACATACACTTAGAATAAAAGCTAATTACAATATCTTATGTGTGCTGAATTGGATACCTATATGTATTACTAGGTGATGAATCGATCTTTTCTGACAAAAACCTGCAAAACAGCCCATTTACTAGGTTCTCTAAACTAAATTTTCTATTCGTTGATTAGCGTAAGTAGACGTCTGCTTACCAAAGTTTAAATATTGAAAGAAGCAGAATCCCTCGTACGCTCTCATCACTATAATGTAATCATTTTTGCGTGTTACAAGTGAACGTGAACGTTGAGTAGGCGTGTTGTCCAAGAGGACTTACATGTAGAGCTCCGTTATTTCGGGCCTTCAACGTTGGACTTGGTCTGGCTAAAATGACCAATAAGCTGGAATCAAGGAGATCCATACTGAAGATGCACAACATGACGTCGTTTAATCCATGGCTGTCTCTCATGATTTACATACAGAAAGCTTAACTTAATACGCAGTTACCTTCTAATACTTTCTTTACTATCTTGTTGAATGCCTGTATACTACAGGTCGATAAACGCTACTGCATATTGCATACATTAATTCTAATTAGGTTTCAGTCGTCTTACGTGTACATGTTGGAACAGGGTTACTCCATGTTCCGTCAGCTTGGCACGTCGCAGCAACAGCGCCGTCCAGTACGTATCCCAAATTACAGGTGAAGATGACCCCGTTCGGATAGACGTGTGGTCCAAGAGGACTTAGAGCTCCGTTAGCTGGGGCGGTCAACGTTGGACATGGTCTGGCTAGAATGATCAATAGTCTGTTATCAATGATACCTATTTCTAGTTATTTCACCTTTTTTTTCTTAAAGTAATGTATTCCATGCAAAATAAAAAGGATAATAGGAGTATTTGTGATCCCAGTCCAAATTAAAAACAACAACAGAAGATAAAAAACAGACTGTGTGGGTTCACAAAAAGAACAACCTAAAGTAAGCAGTAACGACAAATAATAAGTCATTACTAACATCATCATCAAAATTGTCATAACTGACAAAACAACAATAACGATAACAAGTATAGTTACAATAATGATAACAATGATAACATTAATAACAATAATGATAATAATTCTAATCGGTCACATAAATGACAATTTCATAATAAATGATAGAAATAATAATGAAATGGAATATGTAAATGGAAAATTTAAAAAGGGCTACAGTTATGGCATTAAAATTGGGTGAGCCATGAGCATAGTATATAATGTTTGGGTCGAACCTGTTGGTGGCAGGGAAGTGTTAATGAACCTGGACAGCTTTTTAAAGGTCTTTACCGAAGTTGTACATCATGACGTATTCTAATACATGCCTGTCTATCATGTTTTGAATACTGAAAGCACACACATCTACCTTCAAATGCTTTCTTTACTATCTGGGGAATGCCTGTATACTATACTTCGATGGTCTTTTATTTGCTACACGTAGCGTATTTCAACTTGCAAGACGTCTTACGTGTGCATGTTGGAACAGGGTTACTCCATGTTTCATCAGCTTGGCACCTTGTATCCGGAAAGCCGTTCACTACGTATCCCGTGTTACAGGTAAACGTGACCAAAGTCAGGTAGGAAGTTGCTGTGGTGCTGAGCGCTCCATTAGTTGGGGCCGTCAACGTTGGACATTGTCCAGCTGAAATGGTCAGATAAAGATTATTAGGGATATAAATATTTCTGTACTGAAAATGCTCTTAATGTATTCCAGTCTATCATGTTTTGAATATAGAAAGTTCATGCAGTCACTTTTTAATTCTTATTATATCATCTGGTAAACGTTTTTATACAACTACTCAAGGGACATTTGTAGCATATATTAACTTGTAAGCCGTCTTACGTGTGCATGTTGGAACAGGGTTACTCCATGTCCCGTCAGCTTGGCACGTCGTATCAGCAAAGCCGCTCAGTATGTATCCCGTGTTACAGGTGAAGCTGACCACAGTCTGGTAGGATGTTGCTGTTGTACTGAGCGCACCATTAGCTGGCGCTGTCAATGTAGGACATTGCCTACCTGAAATGTTAAGTAACGTTTTATTACAGAGATCTATTTGTACTGAAGATGCTGTAAATGACGTCTTATGCTAGCTAGACATTGCAATATATGTAAAAAAATATCAACCTGGAAGTAATCTTACGTGCGCATGTTGGAACAGGATTGCTCCATGTTCCGTCAGCTTGACACGTCGAAGTAGCAAAGCCGTTCAGTATGTATCCCGTGTTACAGGTGAAGCTGACCCCGTTTGGGTAGGAGACCGCTCCGGTAGGACTCACCGCTCCGTTAGTTGGGGCTGTCAGAGTCAGACATTGAACCGCTGCAATTGAAAGTACAAAAAGAAAATAAAATATTAAACATATAGCTAGAAAGGAAATCACAACACTTTATGCGTGCCTTCTGCTGAACAGGATACCTATGATGAATCGATCTTTTATGACAGAAACCTGAAAAACAGGCGCTTTAGGTTCTATGTACTAAATATATAGACGTAGTCGTCTTTTGGCCAAAGTTCAAATATTGAAAGGGGCAATTCGATACTTGCTCTCATCACTGCAGTGTAGGCGTTTATAATCTACATTTTTCAAGTATTACAATTGAACCTGACTACGTTTTGGTAGGCATGTGCTCGGTTATTTGGGGCCGTCAACGTAGAACATGGTCTGGCTCAAATGGCGAATAATCTTTTATTACGGAACTCTTTTCCTGTACTAAAGATACTCTAAATGACGTCTTTTAATGCATGCATGTCTATCATGTTTTAGATATGGATAAAGTTCACGCTGTAGCCTTCTAATACTATCGAGTGAAAGCATACTACAATTAGGTAGATATTACTATATGTAGTATAAATCAACTTGCAAGTCGGCTTACGTGTGCATGTTGGAACAGGGTTACTCCATGTCCCGTCTACTTGGCACGTCGCAGCAGCAGCGCCGTTCAGTACGTAACCCGTGCTACAGGTGAAGGTGACACCGTTTGGGTAGGAGACCGCTCCGGAAGGAGTCAGCGCTCCGTTAGTTGGGGCCGTCAGACCCGGACATTGAACGGCTGCAATGGAAGGAAGAAAAAAAATTATAACAAACATATAGATAGAAATGAACAAAGAATAAGGTGAAGAATCGATCTTTTATGACAGAAACCTTTAAAACAGACCCTTTAGATTATATGTACTAATTATACATACATCGACCGGCGTAAGTAGACGTATGTTTGCCAATGAGCTCGTACTATTATAGTATAGGCGTGTAAAAACTAACATTTTCCGTGTAAGCGGTAAACCTGACCTCGTTCGGGTAGGCGTGTGGCCCAAAAGGGCTTAGAGCTTCATTTTTTGGAGCCGTCAACGCCGAACATGGTCTACCTAAAATAGTCAATAAGCTAATAACGGAGATCTATTTCTGATTCTCTACTCAAGATGCACAAAATGACGTCTTTTAATCCTTACCTGTCTATCTTGTATAGAGAAGGGTCAGGTGTTACCTTCTAATACTTTCTTTATTATCTGGTGAATGGAAATAGTAGTATACTATATTAATAAGTAATCATAAAATAGTGCTAGTGAACGAGACTCTAGCCCATGCAACAACAGAAACCTACTCTCAGTTCTGCAGCCTAGAAGTTCCACCCGCATTGTTAAGTGGCCGTGCCAGGTTTGAGGGTTGAAGCGCACATAACGGGCACCAATGGGGTTGTCCAGTAGGTTCGTTACAGGTGTATTCCTGTCTGTGTTTCCTGTAAAAACCTAGAAGGCACACGGATAAATCGGGTGAGGCCATTTCATAGCCTTCTGTAGCCCTTACCTACTATTGAAGCCACAGCATTTTCCATACCTTTGACGCTCCATCAAAGACAAACAGTATTGATTAAGATAAACATAACCTCATGACGTCCATAGTTGTATCATAACCAGGTATTTTCTCAAGCGAACAATGACTAATCAGCATAGAAGAGTTTTGTAAGAAAGATTATTGGGACGAGACAGGTAAGAGCCGGTCAATATTTCGAAAAGAATAGTTGTTAACATGTACGAAACAATATATATTCGGTAAGATTGGAAGACAGAATCATCAGTCCTAAGAAATACGGACAGATTCACACTAATCTTGTAATGAGCTTAGACAAACCTCTGATCCTAAAACATGTCTTGAACCATCACAGAGAAACGAAAACAAGTCGATGTTAGTGAATTGATTATAGTTCTTGTGCTAGCTTTATCATGCGTGTATGCATACATTTATGGGTTATTCTTCCCATGACCTGTACCTAATCTAGAGGGTATGTATAATAAAGGTCTTCATTCATTTGTTCATCTCTCTATATATATATTCAAGTTACCTGATCTGAGCCGTCACTGCCTGCATATGTCGCCCAAATAGTTCCATCTACACTGTACTGTAGTTTGTACGACGTCACCCATTGTTCAACAAGATCCCATCGGCCACCTTGAGTAATGGTGCCGGTGACACGCCTGACCTGTCCTAAATCCACCTAGTAGGCATAGTTGTTTTGACCTTTGTTAAAATGTAACAAAATGCACAAGGGTAGATATATCTGATAAGACTTGATGCCGTACACGGATAACGAAAATAAAGTGACATAATATCGAGGCATCAATTGTCAAAGCAGTGCATTTATCAATCTATGTGTTATCTGAATGTCGGGTAATGTAAGGATAAAGAAAATATGGCATTTGTTTAAAATAAACTACTAAGTTCGGCGTCTATATCTTATAATGTGCTCTATTTCAAAACGTGACGTAGCAATGAATTATCCCTTGCGAAAATGACAGTGGTGGCAACTTGAGTTTTGCAATAGATTGAACTGGAAAAAAACATCGCCAAACAAGCATAACTACATTTTCAATCTACCTGCAACCATTGTTGGATGTCCGTAAAGAATGGTGTCCATCCGCCAAAACCCCTTATTCCGTTCAACCGCCCGTAGTAGGGCTCGTGATCAACCCCCGAGTCCGATGATGCAGTGATGCTGTCATCAGGTATGACACCGGATTCCATCCCAAGTGGAACCTGACAGACTGGGAGGAAAAGAAAAGAAATGTCCCAGTTGGTATAGAATGTCCTTAAAATGTCTCATTAAGCGAAAAATGTCGATTGTATTCACCGAAAACAGCACAAATACAGTTCAGAGGATTCTACGATACCGGGCGACGATTTGACCAAATAAATGTACAGCACAGACCAACCGATATAGACCCTATGTGCCAAATGTAAATGTATTCCAAACGAACACAATACACAAATACACGACAACCTTGAGTGCAAGATTCCTCATGATTACTACGACAAACAAAACATAAAAAAAAACATACAACTATATACTGCGTAAGTAGGCGTTTGTTTGGCAAAGCAATCCTTTTCATGCTCTCATCACTATATTGTAGCCGTGTAAAAACTACACATTTTCTCGTCTTGAAAGTGAACCTGACCACGTTCGGGTAGGCGTGTGGCCAGATAGGACTTAGAGCTTTGTAAGCAGGGGGGGGGGGGCATCAACGCCGGACATGGTCAAAAAGCTTTCATTACGGAGTTCTTTTTCTGTACCCAAGATGAAAAAGATGAAATCTTTTTATATAAAATGTTTATATTTTGATACTCTTGTTACTATTTGGTGACTGAATGCAGTATAATTTACAATTTGGTAGGCATGGTTTCATTTAGCATATTCAAACTTACGCGTGCATGTTGGAACAGGATTGCTCCATGTTCCGTCAGCTTGGCACGTCAAAGAAGCAGCGCCATTCAGTACGTGTCCCGTACCACAGGTAAAGGAGACACTGTTCGGGTAGGAGACCGCTCCGGTAGGACTCAATTCTCCGTTAGTTGGGGCTGTCAGAGTCGGGCATTGAACCGCTGCAATGGAAAGTACAAAAATGAATAATTACTTCCTAACATATACTTAGTAGATGGAAAAGAAGTCACGATGCCTTCATCTATCTAGGATACGTATGTCTAGGTGATTAATGACAGAAATCTGCAAATCGTGTAGTCCGAGAGGACTCCGTTAATGGTCAATAAGCGTTTATCGCGGATATCTATTTCTGTACTGAAGATGCTGTAAATGACATGTTCCGTATATGCCTGTTTGTCATATTTAGAATACGGAAATCTCACGGAATTAACATTTACATTCCCATATTCTCCTAATTATTTGGCGAATGTCTGCATACTACGATTTGATAGACATCGCCACATTTGTAGCATATGGCAACTTGTAAGTCGTCTTACGTGTGCATGTGGGAGGAGGATTGCTCCATGTTCCATCAGCTTGACACGTCGCAGCAGTAGCGCCGTTTAGTACGTATCCCGTGTTACAGGTGAAGGTGACCCCGTTTGGGTAGGAGACCGCTCCGGTAGGATTCACCGCTCCGTTAGCAGGGGCTATTAGAGTCGGACACTGAACTGCTACAATGGGAACAACAAAAAGATATTACTACCAAATATGTAGATAGAAATCAAATCACAAAATCTTAAAAGTGCCTTCTGCGGATTAGGATACGTGTGACTAAGTAATGAATAATTTTGTCTGAACTCATATAGAAATAACAGTATGGTATATTGATCAAAAATCATAAAACAGTGCTAGTAGCCAACGTAACAGCAGAAACCTACTCTCAGTGCTGCAGCCTAGAATTTCCACCCGCATTGCTAAGTGGCCGTGCCAGGTTTGAGGGTTGAAGCGCACATAACGGGCATCAATGGGGTTGTCCAGTAGGTTCGTTACAGGTGTATTCCTGTCTGTGTTTCCTGTAAAAACCTGAACGGCAAACTAATAAATTAGACGATGGCATTTCATATGCTTCTGTAGCTTTTTTTAAATATTTAAGTCACAACAATCTTTATACCTTTGACGTTACGTCAAAGACAAATAAAATTGATAAAGCTAAACGTAATTAATTAAGCTCACGACATCCATAGTTGTATCATAACCAAGTGTTTTCTCAAGAGAAATATTATGATTAGCATAAGAGAGTTTTGTGACAGACAGACAAGAGCCGGGGCAATATTTCGAAAGGAATGTTTGTTTACCTGTACGAAAGAAACATGTATCAGTTAAGATTGCAGGACAGAATTATTGCCTCACTTTAGTATACCTACACATTTAAGTTACCTGATCTGAGCCACCACTGCCTGCATATGTCGTCCAAATAGTTCCATCTACACTGTACTGGATTTTGTACGACGTCACCCATTGTTCAACAAGATCCCATCGGCCACCTTGAGTAACGGTGCCGGTGACGCGCTTCACGTCTCCTAAATCCACCTAGAAGACATAGTTCTTTTGGCTTTTGTTAAAACAAGGTGCACACGAGCAGATTGACGCCGTACGCTGGTAACTAAAATAAAGCGACTAGCATTGAGGCATCAGTTCTCAAATTAGTGCGTTTATCAATCTATGTGTTATCAGAATATCGGGCACTGTAAGGAGAAAGAAAATATGACATTTGTTTAAAATAAACTACTAAGTGCGGCGTCTGTACCTTATAATGTGCTCTATTTCAAAACGTGGCATGGATTATCCCTTTCGAAAACGACAGTGCTGGCAACTTGAGTTTTGCAATGGATTGAAATGGAAAGAAACATCGCCAAACAAGCACGACTACATTTTCAATATACCTGTAACCATTTTTCGATGTCCCTGAAGAATGGTGTCCATCCGCCGTAACCCCTGATTCCGTTTAAGCGCCCGTAGTAGGGCTCATGATCAACACCGGAGTCCGATGATGCAGTGATGCTGTCATCAGGTATGACACCGGATTCCATCCCAAGTGGAACCTGACAGACTGGGAGGAAAAGAAAAATATATCCCAGTTGGTATGGAATGTCCTTAAAGAGAAAATGCCAATTGTATTCATTGAAAAGAACACAAATACAGTTCAGGCGATTCTAAGGTACCGGCAGGTTTCGACCAATTAAATGTACAACACATGCCAACTGATATAGGCCCTATGTACCAAATGTGAATGCATGTATTATAAACAAGCACAACACACATCAACAGCACGTCAACCAGTAGTGCAACATGTCTTATGATCAATACTACAAACTTAACATTAAAACATCGAGCTAGAGACTGTTTGCTGTTATGCTCTTCTTACTATTGTGTAGGCATGGAAAAATAACAGTGAACCTGACCCGTCTTGGTTAGGCGTGTGGTCCAAAAGTGATTAGACCTCAGTTTTTTGGAGCCGTCAACGTTGGACAAGGTCTGGCTAAAATTGCCAATATGTTTTTATTATGGAGATTATGCACTTAAGATGCACAAAATGTCATTGTTTTATTCATGCCTGTCTAACATTGAATACAGCTCACGGAGTTTCATTGTGTACCTTCTAATACTCCATTTACTATGTTGTGAACGCCTGTATACTACGATCCGATAAACATTACTGCATGCAGCATACACCCGCTTGGAAGTCGTCTTACGTGTGCATGTTGGAGCAGGGTTACTCCATGTTCCGTCAGCTCGACATACCGCAGCTGTAGCCCCGTTCAGTACATATCCCGTGTTACAGGTGAAGGTGACCCCATTCGGGTAGGCGTGTGGTCCAAAAGGACTTAGAGCTCCGTTAGTTGGGGAGGTCAACGTTGGACATGGTCTGGCTGAAATGGTCAATACGCTTTAATTACGGAGATCTATTTCTTTACTAATGATACTCTAAATAACTTCTCAATATATGCCTGTCTGTCATGTGTTGAATACAGAAAGTCTACACAGTTACCTTATAATACTCTTTTTACTATATTGTGAATGCCTGTATACTACAATTTGATGGACTCTACTACATGTAGCATATGTCAGCTTCAAAGTAGCCTCACGTGTGCATGTTGGAACAGGATTACTCCATGTTCCGCTATCTTGGCACGTCGTGTCAGCAGCGCCGTTCAGTACGTATCCCGTGTTACAGGTGAAGGTGACCACAGTCTGGTAGGAGGTCGCTGTGGTACTGAGCGCTCCGTTAGTTGGGGCCGTCAACGTCGGACATTGGCCGGCTGAAAAGGTCAAAACCTGTTATTAGGGAGATCTGTATCGAACATGCACAAAATGACGCCTTTTAATATATGCCTGTCTACCATGTTTCTAAGATATTAAGTTCACGCCGTTTCTTTTCTATGGAATGTATACTACAATTCGGTGGACATTTGCAAATCGTTATACGTATGTGTCCTAGAACAGGATTACTCCATGTTCCGTCAGTACGTACGTATGTCGTGATACGTATCTCGTGTTAAATCTCGTGCAGGATTTTGCACCGGCAAGGCATAGAATACAGCGTCTTTTCCGTAAGACAGTTGGTCGCTGTCATGAGGAAAAAATGCCTTCTCTTTCTTTAAAATTCGCTTCTCATCAATCTGCACTTCAAATTAAGACGGTACATCCGACACAAAATATGCTGTTACCATTAGGAATTGGAACAATTCCTGTCAGCCTATCATGTAGTACCAACTAAAGGTACCCGCATGTTGGTGGGAACTTGCGCCGCCATTACACTGAAGACAGCTTTTTTGGGGGCTTACTCGATTTGCTTTTCTCACGAAATACATGTATATCTACTTCCGAAAATCCTTTTGTTTGATACTCGTAATTGATACTTAGTTTATCGATCAGGATACATAAAGTACCGATTTAAAACAGTCCATCAGCCCCTTCTCGAGTTATAACTGTCCCATCGCAAACGAAATTGGCTCATGCAGTTCCGGAAAAATGCAAGGGGGCCCAGACCAAATACTAGTTCTCTTCCGTTTATCAGCACCAAGGAAATTTAAACACGGTGTTTACCTTGCCCAGTGACTGTAGCAGTTGTCGCTATCAGCACCAGGACTATCCATCTCCAAAACCCTACTGAACATGGACCCGGCATCACCTAATCACAAAGCAACAATTAGGGATTGCATGCTATCTTAGACTATAATTACTTGAATCAGTAAGTTACAGCTTGCCCTGCAGTTTTGTCTCGGAAGGTGACGCTGTTGAGCAGGTTCTGAGAATGATTAGTAATAAATGCACTGCTGTTATATTTAAAGATATGGTGTTTTCAAAAAGGCGTTGGTTGACTTTTAGATTCATGTGTGAGTCATTCTAACGCTCGTGCTTACAGGTGTCCCGACATGTCATCAGTGCGACAACAATTCTAAAACCTGACAAAAATGCCACATGCTGTCTAAAATGCAGCCTATCCTTTCAACTTTGTCTGGACGAAGAAATCATAATCACGATATTGAAAAAAAAGTTTTAACTGTATAGCGTATATATCGATAACGCAAACGAGATAATGGGTGGATACATGTAACAAACCTTATATATATATTTTTTTCAATTTTTTTTTCAAATCGTCTCAAATATTTTGATAGTACAATATGTATTATTTTCTTCCGTGTAATCCATATGCAAATCAGAAATGCTTGGTTAACAATGGTGGCCTGTTTACCAACAATAGCGCTATGACATCAGACCAAAGGAACTAGAGGGAAAATTTGTCTGCGAACAGGACCTTATCCTAGAATTACTCGTTTCAGCAATATACATGTTTCTACTCTTCTCTACTATACACTTTACATTTGTCTCTCAAGGTGCCGATGTTGAGCAGGTTCTATTGACTAGTAATACTGTTAAACTTTGATACATGGTATGTCATACATGCGTCGCTACTTGTCCAACAACTTTACTTTCAATTGACCTTAAGGTCAGTGACCCTACTAACGCAGGTGTACACGCTTATTTTAACATTACCCTGTCTACTAAATCTTGATAGAAAATGCCGCCGCCTCAAATACGCCTTTTCCTTCTTCCTTTGTGTGTATCCTAGACATTGAACAAGGATCACAATATTGAGGAAAACTTAAAAGTTTAAACGTGTCGATAACACAAATCAGACAGTAGGTGGTGAACTATCAAACGCTACCTATACATGTGTAATTCATTACTTGTAATCGAATCGTTTCGAGTATTTGATGGTATGAATTTGTCTCCTTGTACTCTCCTGCAAGTTACGAAGGCCTTGTTAAAAATGACAGTCTGTCTGCTAAGAATGGCACCATAACACCCGGGCACCAAACGAGCTGGAAGGAAAATCTGCCCGAGGACAATTTGTCTGTGCTTTTGTCCCTGTCCTGTCAATCAAGAACGCTGCAACGTAGACAGGACGAACATAGCTTCGTGCAAAGCATCTGAATGCACACTGTTTGGGCTCGTCTTCTACTACAGATTCACATCTTAAGCAATGTTCAACGATGGGAAACATGCGTACAATAGACATATGATGTGTTCGTCGACACTACTACTACGTCGGTCATGACTCTAATCGTAAGTTTAGGTCGTTTAGGTTGTTGCCTATTGGTTCTTATACACATAAGTATCTGCGCCAGCTGACTATAACGCTTTTAAAATCAAGGTCATCAAGAGCCATATTCTGCAGAGGAGCGAACTGAAGCTAGAATATTATAGATTACGGGTTAGTGTTTCCCTGGCAATCTGGCGTGAAAAGAAAGTGAGGTCGACCGAGACTGACGCTAAAGAATGTGATCCAAGAGGAGGTTGGTCTGCGGGGCGGGCCGTGCGAGACAGAAATGCGTGGGATCACGAATAGCACCTCATTAGAGGATGAACTAAACTGAACGGGTTACTTCCCACCCAGCGCCGACCATGGCTAGGAGCAAACTCGTTAAAAGGTCTTGAATTTACGACAGGGGCTTTACATGTAGCTTGGCTTGCGGTGGACCACAAAAGACACGTTTTGTACTTTATGCGTTAATGCTTAAAACCTATAATTAAATTACAGAAGGCCTGTCCTTTTACAAAGAGCCATCAAAGTGTCCACAGAAATATAAACTGCTATCAATAACAAAACAGTCTCCCGTGAACTTCCGTTTTACTGCGTCATGTGAGTTTCACAATCCTATTGGTACAAAATTAAACAAACAACATCAAAAACCTAATATCATACAATTACTAGCATCAGCTTCCTACATGTGCTGCTTTGCACTTTTGTCTCGGAAGGTGGCACTGCAGGTCCTGAATGTGATTAGTAATGCACTGCGGTTAGATTTAAAGATATGGTGTTTTCAAACAGGCGTCGGCACTTGTCCAGCAACTCTCGATTGACCTTGAGGTCGGTGTGTGAGCACACTAACGATCGTGTTCACAGTTTTCCCAACATGACCCAATGCGACAACATCCCGTCATCCCAACCGGTCACAAAACACCGCATGCTGCCTAAAATACAACACATCCCTTTACGTTTGTGTGTAGGCCTACACATTGAAATAATGATCACGATTTTGAAAGTTTTAAATGTGTGATCAACACTAATTAGAAAGTAGGTAGTTGAATGTCCCAAATGCTATAATTCATTACTTATGATAATCGTCTCGTTTTGAGTATATTGATCCTTTTTTCTGAAGTTAGTATGCAAGTTAGGTCTTGTTAATTATGGCAGCCTGTCTGCTAAGAATGGCGCCACGACACCCAGGCACCAAACGAGCTGGAAGGAAAATGTGCCTGAGGACAGGTTAGGTGTGTTTTTGTCCCTGTTCTGTCAAGCAAGAACGCTGCTACTTAGGCTACACGGGGAGGTATTAGTGCTGTATCTGAATGCACGCTGTTTTAGCCTGCTATCTTCCAAATATTCATATCTTCAGCGATACTCATTGATACATGGCAACTTATCTCTCGTATCCTAGTTACAAGTTGTATCAAAACGAGAAATTAATGCGAGAAACAGATAAAAGTGCAGCAGATACTATAAACTATAAGTAGAAAGGCCCATTTGTCATCGTTCATTTGATTTGAGTACAACACCAGACGGATGATAAAATCTGTTGTTCCACACTGCTTTGTCAGTCGTAACTCTAATTGTTAAATTGTCCAATTGATTTTTAGGTCGTTTCATATTAACTTAACCCATCAGAGTTGACACGTATCTATTACTGCACCGGTCACAACATGACGTTTGTGTGGCCCATCAGGCTAAATGTGTGCACGCTAAGCCCCTGTCTCACATACAAATGGAAGCCAACCGTGGCCTCCAGACTTTCCCAAGACTACGGTTGTGGCAGCTACACGTGAGCAAAGTGGTTGGCAGTTAGTCAACAGGCTTGAATATATAAATTTCTATAAATCGTCTGCGCCAGCTAACTATTAAGTTTGGAAATTCAAAGCCAGGAAAATCATGCATAGTATGCAGAGGAGCGAATTGGAGCCAGAACGGGACATATTTTAGGCTAACCCCAACCCAGCGCCGATCTTGGCTGGGGATTGTTCGAGAGAAAAACCGTGTAAAGGTTCTGAGAGTATAACATGGGATTTACATGTAGCTTCTGCTTGGCTCGTGACCAACTTTAAAAGACACGGGGTGTAATTTACCCGTTGGTGTTCAAAACCTATAATTAAATTACAGGATGCCTGCCTTTTCACAAAGAGCCCTCAAGATGTACTCGGAGATCAATCACAAAAAATATCGATCTTGCCTTTTACACAAATGCCATTGCTACACCAACACCATGGCTTTATGGAGAAAGACAAACTGTATCAAGCCCACAGAAACATAAACTGCAAAAGGTCACGAGAAACAATTTGAATATTCCAGTTCACTGCACTCTCCTAGTTTAACACGAACGACACTGCTACTTCAACATAAGGACTTTACTATAGGATAAATACAAACTGTAGAGTGCTCTTTAGAATTATGGCTCCTGTTAGAACTTCACTGTCTGCCCTACAGTAGAAATGACCAATTTATGGACCTGCCTCGGAATTCGCCTTATGTAGAATTATCAGTGGTTGTAAAATGACGGATTGAATATTGATGGTTGCCCGTATCATTATCATTATATTGTTGTGTAAGATATTTTGTCGTTTACGTGACCCTTACTGCCCTTTCCCGCATTGCTACATGCACTGAATCAAGAGGCAATTGCGTGTCAAAAATACGTTTTACTTAACATAAATGCTCCCCAAATCTAACTTAAAAATAATTAAAATCTTATAAGCTTTGGCTATGACATTAACAAGAAATTTTGGAAGTCATAATAACAAGCAGGACAGTGCACGTTAAGTGGCAAAATCTCAAACATCTTACATCTGGAACGTCGGTGAGGAATACTAGATAAAGTTATTCCAGTTCTGTTTGTCCTTTATGGCGGACACCAGAGTAGACCCTGTCCAAACCATCGAAACATTTCTTCCAGGTGCGACAAAACAGCTAAATCATCCACAATATCATTCTAAGACGTCGCGATAAGCCTTATATATTAGCGGTACAACTTTATAAACAAAGTATAATAAGAACTTTGCTAGAAATTTTACTGGCTTTTGAACAAGGGGTCAGAACATGCTATCCAGCTAAAAAGAATGCTAGTGTCGCCTGCTGCGGCGAGCACGTGGTTTTTGCAGGGCGGAACGTAGCAAAAAACAAGCTAACTATCAATTAGATACTCCCCATATTTAGCTTAAAAGTTGTGAAGCGTTAAACAAGAGAAGTTAATTAAGTTATTGTATGAACAAAGAATGTATTCATCTGAAACGTGACGTTTTAACCGGCATTTGGTTGGGAGCACATGTTGGAGTACGAGTCACAATCCTCTTTTAGAAACCAGATTTTTTTTTTTCAAAATAAACTTAACAGAATAAAGGAGCATTATTCTATAGATACGTTCTAATTTAAAATAAACTGCTGCGATTATCAAGTATTTAGCCTGGTCAGAGATGTTTTGACCGTGGCATTAACGAGAAATCTGGACGTCTCAAACAGGGGTATGACAACCTTCGAAATTAGGTGTGACGTATGCCAATCTTAACTTCGTACATTTCACCCTGTAACTGGACAATAATGGAAACCGATACGGTCAATACATGGGGTATGAATGTTTGTTATTGTTCATTTGTTTTTAGAGTAGCAATAAGCAAATGATGTGCTATTTCACACAGCATTGTCTGTCACCTCTCTAACTTTAAACGTTGATTACAAGGTCGGTTAATACCAGTTTTGCCATCAGGGTTGGCGTGTATCTATAACTGAAGACAGAACATAACGTTTTTGCGGTTTAACAGCGTAAAAGTGTGCACACATAGTGTGACAGGGGCTCTGCCTGTATGTTGGGTTGTGTAACTACAAAAGTTACGCTTTGTATATTAAGCGTTGGTATTTGAATCCTATGTTTATATTACACACAGTTTATCATTTTACAAATAGTCATCAAAATTTTTACGAAAAATATGCTATAAAGAATCTACTTTCGTTGAGTATCAAATCTTGAGCTTTGACCGTGACATCATTAAGAATTCAAAGTTTAAAATCTCAAGCGTGATTTAATGACACCCAGGGGCAGGGCATAACTGATGGGGCGGACAAAATATCGGAATCTGTGGCGAAGCTGAGACAAAACAGCTTAAATTTCTGTAATACCGTTTAGCGTATTTATGCAATTTTAAGCAATAATTATAACAAGGGCTTTGCCAGAAATTCCAGACTTTTAAACAAGTGGAAAGAACATGCTACCCAGCTGAACACGTTAGTGTCACCTACTGCGACGAACACGTGGTATTTGCCTGGCTGGATTTAGCAAGCAAGCAAACAAACAAACGAAAAAACGTAAAAGAAACAAACAAACAAACACACAAAAAACGATCCATTACTCTCCATTGTTTTACCTATGGGGTTGTGATATCTTAAACTAGAACGGTAATGGTATGGCATTGTATAGACAAATGACGTATTAGTCTAAAACGTGATGTTTAAGTCGTCACTTTGGCTGGGCGTAGACCACACCAAAGTCGTCACACTGTTTTAGAAACTGTGTATTTTTTTTCAAATCAAACTTAACAGAAAAAAAAGAACATGATTCTATAGATAATTCCCAAAATGAACGGCTTAAAGTAGCAGGTCTTTTTATTTAGCGTGGACAGAGTGGTTTGGATCGTGACATTGACGAGAAATCTGGTCGACGTCTCAAATGAGGGGGGGGGGGGCATGACAAATAGTATGGCATGGCGGGGCAAACATACGATCTTTCTCACAGGTTCGGAACTACAAAACTAATTGAATGTCTACAATAGCGTTAAAACCACGGTAGTGGTGGCCTTAGCTGTGGTACAACTTCATAAAGAAGTAAAACAAAGACTGGCCAAGAAACAGCGAGCTTTTAAGTAAGCACACACAATAAGAATTCCTGATCAGTCACCTCAAAATTTTGCAATGTCAAATTTAAGCGTATTCGGCAATTTCTGCGGTAGTTGAAAGTTGTGATATTTTATGCAATGGAATTGAGAATATTTGCAATGGAATACAAAAATAGACAAAGACGTGCTTACATGCATGTTCAGTGTTGTCGGCGAAGCGAAGTCAGTTTATGTCAGCTCGCTGTCTACTCTCCAGCTTTATAGAAGAGCTGGGTGTTCAGTTATATATATACCGTACTATTATTAGAAAACTGGTTTTAGATATATTTAAAATATTATCATTAGATTGACGTAAAGGTAAACGTAATCAACGATTGTGATAGGTCAAATGTGATTATGTCCGCCGCTTTTCTATAAATAGTGGCTCATACCACCTCTTTTGTTGTACAGGGCGTACATGTAAGAAGGACGTTTACCGTTTATATTCAGATATACTCCAGTAGGCCTACAGTGTGGGAGAAAAGGCAAAAACTGTATAATATCATATTGCTTGTTAAAAAGCGGTGATTAATCTTTCTGCTCGATTGTACATGTTTCTATTTTATTAAAAATATTAAATATGAATGTTTGAAGTGTTAATACAAAGCAGTCAAGCGTGTGATTTGAACGCGTCATTCACACGCAGTCGACGCGATGCCTGTCTGCAACGCCCTCCTGGCCGACGATCATGAAATGTTAACCTTGACAGATTTAAGATTAATGGCTGCCCAGGTATCACCGTACCACCCGGCGTCAGTACGGCGTAATTAGACAGGTAGCCACGGTGTATCAACAGTTGTGATTGGTCGTATGTAAAGTGGTGTGAGTAGAGCGTAATTGGACAATTAGCTGGGAGAGGCAGGTCACTAAGGCCCCGAAGACAGGAGTAGAACAGCCAGGTAGAAAAACGGCCGGGCAAAACATGTAAAACGCTTCACAAATGGAATCGTCAAATGTATTGCTCCAATTTGTAAATCTGCTTACATTGAAAATGATGAAGGTATTACACGTATAGTATACCAAAATTAAACTAATGAAGCGACGTCAGCTTATGTTAGTTCGCTGTTCACTCCCAACTTGTAGAAGAACTTGTTCCTTGGATATATGTACCATACTATTATTAGAGAACTGGTTTCCAGATATATATATACCATGCTATTAATAGATTGGCGTAAACGTTAATGTAATCAACGATTGTGATTGGTCAGATGCAATGGCGTGAGACATTTTTTCACTGGTGATTCCTCCCAACGATTCTGTTGTACATGACATAAGATGGACTTTCAATAGTAAAATTCGAACACACTTAGGTAGGCCCACTGTAAGCGCTTGACAAGGCAAAAACGTCATAATATCGTATTTCAGGTTACAAATCTTTTATTATGCAGAGGTGGGCACTTATACAGGTTTGAATGTATATCAATGGCTCTTATGCAGAGTTGGTCACTTGTACCTGTTTAACAGTATATCAATGGCCAGGTGGTCTTTATGTAGAGATGGTCTCAAGTACAGGTTTGACTGTATATCAATAGACAACTGGTCCTTATGTAGAGGTGGTCACCAGCACAGGTTTGACTGTATATCAATGGACAGGTGGTCCTTATGTAGACGTGGTCGCTAGTAAAGGTTTGACTGTATATCGTATACCAATGGACAGATGGTCATTAGTAGAGGTGGCCACTAGCACAGGTTTGACTGTATATCAATAGACAAGTGGTCCTTATGTAGAAGTGGTCACTAGCACAGGTTTGACTGTACAATAATGGACAGGTGGTCCTTATGTTGAGGTGGTCACTAGCACAGGTTTGATTGTATATTGTATACCAATGGACAGATGGTCCTTATGTAGAGATGGCCACAAACACAAGTTTGACTGTATATCAATGGACAGGTGGTCCTTTGTAGAGGTAGGCACAAGTACAGGTTTTACTGTATATCGTATATCAATGGACAGGTTGTCTTTATGTAGAGGTAGCACAGGTTTGACTGTAGATCAATGGACATGTGGTCCTTATATAGAGGTGGTCAGTAGCACAGGTTGGACTGTATATCAATAGACGAGTTGACTGGTTGTCCTTATGTAGAAATGGCCTCTAGCACAGGTTTTACTGTATATCAATTACCAGGTGGTCCTGATATAGAGGTGGTCACTAGCACAGGTTGGACTGTATATAAATGGCCAGGTGGTCCCTATGTAGAGGTGGTCACTAGTACAGGTTGGACTGTGTATCAATGGACAGGTGGTTCTTATGTAGAGGTGGTCATCAGTACAGGTTTGACTGTATATAAGTGGCCAGGTGGCCCTTATGTAGACATGGTCACTAGTACAGGTTGGACTGTATATCAATGGCCAGATGGTTCTTATGTAGAGTTGGCCACTAGCACAGGTTTTACTGTATATCAATGGACAGGTGGTCCTTATAGAGAGGTGGTCACTAGTACAGGTTTTACTGTATATCAGTGCAGAGATGGTCCTTATGTAGAGGTGGTCACTAGTACAGGTTTAACTGTATATCAATAAACAGGTGGTCCTAATAGAGAGGTGGTCACTGGCACAGGCTGGACTGTATACTAATGGCCAAGTGGTCATTATGTAATAGTGGCCACTAGGACAGACTTGACTATATATCAATGGTCAGGTAGTTTGCGGCTACTAGTACAAAGGTTTGTGGCTACTAGTACAAGGGTGGCTATAAATTAATGGCCATGCAGTTCTAATGCAGTAGTGCTTACTCGTACCAAGAGTGTATATCAATGGCTAGGTGGTGCTTAATATATGTAGGAGTGGTCACTAGTGCAGGTTTGACTGTGTCGTAATGGCCGATAGTCCTTTTGTAGAGGTGGTCACTAGTACAGGGTTGTCTGTATATGAATGACGAAGTAGTTCTTATGTAGAGGTGGTCACTAGTAAATGTTTCACTGTATACCAATGGCCAGGTTGTCCTTTTGTGGAGGTGATTACTAGTACAGGTCTGATTGTACTTCCTAAACAATGACAGGGCCGTGACGTCACACTGGATTGCTCCCTCTATGGGTTATTGACTCCGTAGCCAGGCAACCGTTTGAGAGTTGATTTCACATGTAATCAATGTCATTGAATAGTCAACTTTAGCGTTTGAGAGGAAATTCTTAATTAGATTAAATGCGAGGGTTTTTTGTTATTCTTGACGATATATTGTAGCAAAAGCAGTCACAAGTTGACCAAAGGAGTGGGTGTAAAAAGGTTTAATACCGTCTTTCCTGCCTTTCAGTAAAACGCTACATAAAATTACGATAAATACCAGTTGTACAATTCTATCAAATGCTGTTTACTGGATAGAATACATTTGAGAGAAAATGACTTAAAATACTTCTAATTCTTTGCCCATACCAACTAGAATGACTCTGTCTAAACAGAGGGCATCGAGCGTAGCATAATAACGATTAACTACAGTAGTAAGCTAATACAGCAATGACATTTGGAATAACAACATCTATAGTTCGCCCTACTCTGTGGGTCAGGCTCGTAAGGCAGCGGGCGGAGTTTAAGCGCTCGCGGGCGAGTGATAACCCGTCCCCGACTCACGCCCTCCCCACTATTCATTGTGCTCCAGACGCGCAAACCCTCTAGGCCGCGCTGTGCAACTGGATATGCAAGCCCTCTAGGTCCGCCACCCCAACGAGAACAGTGATAGATATGGGGGGGGGGGGCGTGAGTCGGCGCCGGGTTACCACTCACCAGCGCGCTTAAACTCTCCGCCCGCCGACTTACGAGTCTGCCCCCGGGGTAAGTTTGCACGGAATTTTAAACCTCTGATTTAGTACCTGCAGTCCTTACAGAAGCCCCGAAACTCGGCATCACTGTGTGCCGCACACAACCGTCTGGCCTCACGTACAGCCGTCCTACGATCCTGCCTCTGTCCCTTCAACAATTCCCGTGCGTTCCCGATCCAGAAGTTACCGGGCAGGGCGCAGACTCCCTCGGGCGGGATGGCCACCTGCGCCGACAGACAGGGCAGGTCATGTCCGATGCCGCTCGCACGTACTGCTTCAGGCACGCCTGACAGAAGGCATGCCAGCAAGGTAAGAACCTCGGCGTATTAAAGTCTTCGAGGCAGATCCCACAGGAATTCCTCTATCGGTAGGTCTGTTGTTTCACCCTTCCGCCACTGTTGCCTCTTCGTTACCCATAATAAGATTTGTGGTTTGGTCTAATTGTTACCAACCAGGTTACTTCTGTAAGGGTCAATGGTTCGAACCCCATTCCCAGTCCTGCCATCGGTGTCCTTGAGCTATTTTGAGCTATGTTAAGGCCTCGAAGAAAAAATGGCTTAACTGTTTTGTGTTTAGTACGTGTAAGGAACCTGTTGGGTCATATGTCATGTGGGTTAGGTAGAATTTAGATTTTGCATTTAAATCTAACATATTACATACTTGTTGTGGTATGGAATGACATAATACTAAATTAAATTAAAACCTTTGATAATTCTGACTCAATGTAAAGAAGGCAAACAGAAATAGCTCCGCCTGGAGACCCTTTGGTACACTGCAATTTTAATGAATCCACACACCGTACAGCCCTTTGAAAGTAACTTTATATATGTCAGGGCAGAGACTTCGATCTGGTAGACCTGGTGGTCATTATGCAGAGGTGGTCACTAATACAAGGTTGACTGTATATCAATGGCCAGGTGGTACTTATGCAGAGGTGGTCACAAGGCTCCGTTCAAACCAAGTCGCTTTGAGCGCGATTTGGGTAAACCACATTCCTCATATCTGGTCCACGTGCCACACGTTCATTCTAAACCGTGCCCGAGCACAATTCGCCTAAACTACATTTATTGTTGTTTGATGAAAACACGCAAGGTAGCGTGTTGTCAATGTCAGAGGTCAACGACCTGGTTGATGGAGCCCCCCCCCCTCCCAGCGTACCTCGGCCGAAAGCCGACATGGTCCCGGCAGAGGCGGTGAATCTCGTCCTAGAATGGGCACATTATTCGGTCATTACTGCTCTTTAACTTGCTGCCACGTAGATTTTGGTATTGCATATAAATAAAGAAATATTACCCAGTAATCCATGACCGGGTCAATATGCAAAGTAAACCAGTGAAATCGCGTTGCGTTCTGAAGCAAATCGCAATCCAGTCAATGCGGTTCGAAACTACCTCCAGATGTAGTTTGGGATCGAGGCGCATTCAATGCGATTTGGAGCGTTCAGATGGAGCCACATGAATCCTGATTTGGTGCAAACCACATTGACTGCGCTTTCACCGACTTCGTGTGAACGGGGCCTAATACAGGCTTACATGAACGCTCCGCCCTAATACAAGATTGGCTTTATATAAATGGCCAGGTGGTCACTAGCACATGTTTGACTGTGTATCAATGGCTAGGTGGTCACTAGTACAGGTTTGATTGTATATAGATGGCCAGATGGTCCTTACGTAGTGGTGCTAACTAGTACAGGTTTGACTGTATATCAATGGTCAGGTGGTCACTAGTACTGGTGTTCTGTATATACGAATGGCCAGGTGGTCCTTATGAAGAGGTGGTCATCACTAGTACTGGCTAGACTGTATAACGATATCCATGTGATCGTAATAAAGAGGTGGTCACCATTTGAGATTGCAATGAACTTCTCAAACAAGGGCAGGACCGTGACGTCACACGTGATCACTCCTTCTATTGGCTAAGCGACTGTTTTTGGAAGTAACGTCGTCCTAGTTTCTCGTCCTAGACTTAAGCAATTGCGTTTCAAGATCGTGGGACTCTTTTAAATGCAGGAAAGGCGAGGTTATTTTTGTTGTTGTTACTCTGTGACGAGTAGCTTCCTTTGCAAAACTTGTAACTAGTATGGTTTTAGTCGTCTTCACCCTATAACGATTGTGCCTAACTCGAGCTGATTTTGGCAACACAAAAAGTAGTTAAAGTCATCGTAATTCCCTTTTCAGTGCGATATGAAAGAACCACGGAGTATCTCGCGAAAGTAGTTTAATTTACACTTATAATCAGAGATAATCACGTATTTCCATAATTGTGTTCACGCACATGTACAACCACTAAAGGATAATAAAGCAGTAAACAAGTCAAAGAGACGGACATAGCATTTGTGTTTTTTAAGAATTTATTGCAGACAGTAGACACAAAATCTCCGAAAGATTGAGAACGCATTTGGAAGCAGTGTAAAGAAGTAATCCATGCCACCCTACTGCTTATTGTACTTAGGTACTATGTACTTACTTCTACTTGCATACACATATCTAGATATTGTTAGATCCTACTTTTTACACCTATGGCGAGTTTTGTTCACTACATGAAGTTATATCCAGTTTAAATTAGATCAAATCCAGAACTAGTTATCTTTACGATATGGTTTGTTTATATATAGCTAATCTTACATCTGTCTATCAAACATACAGTCCCAAGCATGTGCTGAGTTATTATTAAAAAACTTCCTAAGTTTGCTTTGTACCTTAAATTTACGATTATCTCTACATATATGATGCTTCCCATCTCACATTGAATCTGTACGACAATACACTGATTTAAACAAGCACACTAGTATCGCAGAAAGCAACGCTGTGGCGGGATAACTATCTTCTAATTTTATGCACTAGTTAGATAATGCAATACAATGGAATGAATAAGACAAAATATGTATTTGAGAAATCGAAATTACAGAACAGACCCGCTGTCTATTATTATGATCTCGAAGCAGACGTAGGATCTACATTTGTAGCTCAGTCTTAGTGTTCATAACATATGTTCTTTAACTTCTCTTAGTGGTGTACCTTTTAAACTATTCCCTTCTGCTACAAAGAAGAAGAAAATGAGTTTTAAAAAAGTTACACCCCGAAAAAGATGTACAAAAACGCGGGTAAAAACACTCAGACTGAGTCGAATCTCACATCTGCTTGGAGATTAGCTAACATCACCATATATCTGGGTAAAAATGTTACAAGTCTTTGAAATAAGAAAATATGAAAAAGGGAAATCAAATGAAAGTAGAGGTTAGACCTAGTGATAGGCAATTTGATGAAGAACAAAAGACAGCCTAAGAGCGAAAAACTACGGCAGTGTAGCTTGTATATAGACCAGTTCACTATATCAGACTTACTTCTTTGTGGTGTACAGTAACAGTCTCTATGGCTCCTCTAACCACCGAAACAAAAACAGTCAATGCAAAACTATGTGTAGCTGTCTATGCGTTTTGGTTACCAGGACATCTGGTTTCCTACAGAACCTAGATGTATCCAAAAGCTTTCCAACAAGATTATACAACAATCAATTGTTTTGAATCTCAATTGAAGTCTGATTCAATTATGTATGCAAATAAATAGCACAAGAATGACAAGATACGCCCGGCCTACAAAAAAGAAAAGGCTGGAAAAAAAAAAAGAAAGAGGAACAGAATGGAAATCTTGACCTGTCCTGTTTACAGACACACTGTAAACACACAAGTTAAAACACACTGAGTCTCCCTCTCTATCAGATGTTGACAATGTCAACGCGCATTTTTTACGGAGCACTTGGAGAGTAACAGATGAAGGCCTTCCGATTGGAGCACCTGGCGGGCCTCCAGCGGTACTGGGTCGACTTCCGTGCCACGGCGCAGTTCTTCTGGTAGGTGTTGACCGGCGGGTCGGGGAACCAGTCGTTGAAGTCACCCAGGGCCATCCCGTCAGCCCACAGCCAGGTTCCCTCCAGGTCCTCGTCAGTCAGTCCTATCCACAGACTTGGGGCGTCATCCCTGAAATAGACAGGTCATATAGGGTTAATAACCCGCCCTGAGGTGTTTATGGCGTGCGTCATAATTCATTGTCAGTTCCCATAAGCGCCGAATAAACGACTCCGCGACCAGGAATTATGACATCACATGAACAGAAGGAAAGTGGGTCATTATGATATAGCATGTAACTATTTTAAGTTTTTTAAACTAAACAAATCATATGCAACATTGCATGACCTTTTGATGGTTTTATGTGTTCAAATCGGGTTCACCGGCGGTCACTGGAACAGAACGCATGTTCGTTTCATTTGGGTCACTGGAACAGATCGCGTGTTCAATTTTGGGTAACTCGTGGTTATTGGAACAGACCGCGTATTCCATTTGAAAAGCGGGGAGTGTATCGGATATTAATGACCTGGTTTATGCGGAAAATGGAGACTTCTGATTTCTCGACGTCGTCTGGCTATATGATAATGATGTATACGTCATATGCCGTTGAAAAACTTTTTTTTAGGATCACTCGTTTTACTAAAGCACGTGACAACCGCAATACCTACATTGCTTGCTGAGTCACTCGTACGCCATGGAGAGTGTTTCACCAGTTACTTACTAAGAAAAATTCCTTTCAAACAAGTCTCGCTAAGTTAGCCCGACTGTTATAAATCTTTAGCTGTCTGGGACTGATTGGACCTGACCAATGGAAGGGCTGCTAGAAACATTATGTAGTCAGGCTGTCCCTAAACTAATCAACGTCACGATGTATGTTCTTAGTCTAATCAGTTTCGTTCGAAACGACAGCTTTCGAATTAAGCGATGTCAGAAAAATATTTTCCATGACTAGTTCGATATTTCTCTTGAAACAATAAGTCATTGACATTTCTGGTTTTATAAAGCAACAGATTAAACTTCTAACCTGATCAGTTTGGTCTTGAGTCTAGCGACAGCATCATCATCCCTCCACATGTAGATGTCTCCTCCGTTCTGCTGGCAGACCTGCCTGGCATCGCTGTAGCTCTTAGCGTTCCTCCCGCCCCAGAAGCGGTAACAGCCATCCCTGTGACGCCTGTATCCATAGGGGCAAGCTGGAGACAAACATGACAAAATTCATTCATGGACAACGAACGTCATTTGACTTTCATTGTTCCCTTTTGTTTAATTAACTGGTTAGAGTTGAACAAATAATTTTCAATTTCCATGACAGTTTTTATCGGGTCCTGAATAGTTTTTTTTTTGTTATGTGCGTCTTTAAAGGTGTGTGTGTAAATAAATCATTCATTCATTCTTTGTGGAAGCAACCAACAAGCAAAAAATCACACAAATCCATCTATACCATCACGAGTTATGGTGATACACTATGTGGTTGACTTGTTGTACATTTTGACGGTGCAGGGGAGGTAAGATTTTTGCAGCATTTTTGACCTAGCCGTAGGGACTGTGAGTTTGTGGCTCCACTTGTATCATTGTCCCATATCCAGATGAACCATCTTTAGAATCATGGTTACGGCGATATAACGTAAAGTTACCTGGACAGAGCACCCCCGTGTCGCATTCTCGTGTCTCCTGAGCGGGTCCGTCACAGTCTGCTCCACCGTTCGCTGGTGCAGGGTTGGTACAGGTTCTGTCCCGAGTCTCCGTCCCGACTCCACACGTCACGCTGCAGCCAGACCATGGGCCCCAGTCGGACCAACCACCGTCAACTGCGATACGACATGAGGTATGTAGAGACCTTGTAAATTTCTTTCTTTATCGAGTCTAAATGATCATGAAAATGAGGTTTCATGACCATGGTCCCAAGTCGGATCAACCACCGCCAACTGCGATAACTCATCGTCAATGACATGAGATATTTAGAGCTTTGTAAATTTCTTGCTTTATCTAGTAGTCTTAATGATCATGAAAATAAGGTTGCAATAAGCACAATCTATTCCAACTTATTGCCTTCTCTCTGGCATCTGTTAATGTTCCATCCGGGGCCTAAATTATATTTAAGACCAAGGCGTCTTCCCTCAGCCAATCAGGAGCGCAGATTTATTAGTCCACTTAGTGACTGGTTTCCCAAGAGCTGGTAAGGGGGTGTAATAACTAACCAACAAATGAATCAGCTAAGTTGAAGTTGTCCGCCATTAATGTAATCTATCCTGACCAATCCTCACCGATCTTGGACCCCCCGCCCCTTTTGGGACTAGAAAACTGTTGTTTGGTAAAACATATACGTAACCGATATAGGTCTATAATCTAATTTTTGGTAGGTAGTTCCCTTACCTGTACAGACGACCGTGCCACCTTTATTGCATACACATTCCTCACCATCATCAACCCATACTGCACCAAGCTGAAACATGAAAATGCAGTCAATGTTAATACAAGCAGCGTTCTGTGAGGTACAATTGTGATTACAACACCACTGTCTGCTTGAAGACTTCATCTACCAACTTCTCTTCATTACTATCTAAATGTAGGTTTCTTTGAACGACCAACTCGATGCCAACTTATCTGATGCAGGGTTAATCCGTGCTATGTGACTATTTCCTCGAGGAATTCATATATATTAAACACGCACAATTTTATTTAATCTTTAAAACCTACCTCGCAAAATGAGGGTGATGGCTTACAGTATGTTGTTCGTCCAACAATATGACAATGACCTCTCTGTCATCCATCTGTGTCCTCATGTGGCTGTACTATCCTCTTTAGGCTTACAGCATAGTCAATCACATTAAATCACACTTACCGGTTGATAGTATCCATTGTCGTCCATGCAACCGCAGTTCGCTTCAGGTACGCAGTCCAGTCCACTTAGTACGTAGCCTGGATTGCACTCGCATCCTTCCACACACAGGGGGATTGTACAGTGGTCCGGGGCGCTGGGGTTCACGCAGGTCGCAGGGCATGCGCTTGTGCATGGCGAGTACGTGCTGTTTGCTGGGCAATCCAAAGCTATCAAAGAAAAAAGTCTATAGTCGGGAGAATAGAACTTTATCTAAAGCAGGAAATACAATGTCATCTAGCTACGTTTTATGTTAGGACTAAACTGTTATCCAACTCAAAATAAAGACTCACCAGGAATTTTCGACCGTATCACACAGTCTTCTTCAGCTCTAATGACCCGAGTGCTGTGAACACACGCTTTTGTAGACGTGTGACGTAAGCACCGTAACATCCTTGATTCCGAGAAGGATTATTTCGCTAGAGGCGTCAAAGAGGCGATCTACATTAGAGCACATCAACCTTCCCTCAACCGGGACGTGGGGCGATACCGACTTTCAACAACATTTGACCCGTTGCTTACGTCACACGTCTACAAAAGCGTGTGTTCACAGCACCCGGGTCATTAGAGCTGAAGAAGACTGTGTGATACGGTCGAAAATTCCTGGTGAGTCTTTATTTTGAGTTGGATAACAGTTTAGTCCTAACATAAGTCTATACCAACTCAGATGAACTTTCATGCTTAGCTACGTTATACTTTTAAAATCTATGCCGGTTTGTGCAATGTATAGCCTTGTCTCAATGCATATGTCTAAAACACATAACAGTTGTGGATTAAGTCTGAGAATAGAAATTACGACAAAGCTCTGATGTCCGCCAAGTGAAGGAAGACACGCCGGCGTCCCTACATGAGGCATAGTATGCCTCCAGGTTCGCACAAAGGAACTCTCCCTGGCCCTGCGTTGCACACTCGTCGAAGACGCAGCTTTCAAAGTGAACCTGTGGATCTACAACGCCATGGCAAGCAGCAAACGTGCCATTTGTATCCGTAAGCACGTAACACGGGTCCGAATAGTTCGAGTCACACGGTTCTTCGCTCTGGCGTTTACGCCGGCGGGTCCCAGTAAGACAACTGAGGTGGACAGAAATATCAAGACAAACATGCTACATCATCATCTCGCTACATAAGGCCAGTAACTATAATGTTAGTAAATTTGCCTATTTTAAGTAATCATATAACCTATATTATCATATAGCCAGGTGGCGTTGACCAAACAGAAGCCCCCGATTCAAATTGATGATGATGCCGTAATGTCATAATTAGCATGATACAAGTATTGCAGAATCATCCCAAGCGGTCTTTATTTCATAAGTGGTCCTTTGTCTCGAAAGAAAGACAATGGAAGACTCGCTTTATTCAGATAACTCCAAATAGAATATACATTCTGTTCCAATGACCGCAGAGAACCCCAAAAGGAATATACATTCTGTTCCAATGACCCGCCTGATCCTCGGTGTATATGGTGTGATAAAGCCTTGTCAGTTGCTATAACCACCTCATAAAACGATCTCGTTCGCTCCGCTCACTCTGTGGTTTTATTCGGTGGTTATAGCAACTGGCAGGGCTTTATTACACCAGATACACCTCGGCATGGGGCATTAACCCTTCATTGATGTAAATTTCTCACATTTGTTATTGCATTTATCATTAACAGCATTGCGCCAAAAACATGTTGAAGAAGTATATCCGAATAGTTCCTAGTGTTCCATTATAACCTAAGGCAGGGATTGATAATCATGGACACGGCTTAAGAAAAAAAAATCATTTTTGATTTTAAGTAAAGTAGACATGAATAGCTTGTATCCACGTAACATACGTATTGCTGTTGGTCAACCAGCTATTCCCGAAATCGTTCAAGTTCGAGGTGATGTTTCCATTCTGCATCTCATAGTCACTGTTCCCCATATCGTTGTAGTTACCGCACAGTCCACACATCATGTTCTGATAGTGACTCGGAATCTTTACCTGTAACAATGTTATGTAAGAATTGTAATTTCTCCTCTAAGGTGCCTACATAGCATATAGGTTTTCTACCCTCTTTAACTACTGACATGACAAATTTCAGAAAAAACCTAGCCTCCTGTGCAGGCCTCCGTGGTGGGTGGGGGTTTTGATACAGAAACTGCGTTTTGTAGAATTGTTAACGCTTCGTTTTACCGGCCACCCTACAACCAGCCGCCCAGAGAAAGTTTCACCCCTCTTCAGCCTCATGATTGCCACCATACAACAGTTTATGGCATTTCAATTTCAATACTCCTCGGAGGCCATGACCTCCTTCACGGAGATAATACTTGCTGTACACGACACATTAGAATTCTGGATAATCACTACAGATGCACACCATGTCAAAATGAACAATATTTATAACTGTCTGAAATCAGCTTACCTTCACTCTGTGTTGCCTACCGAAAAGGATGACCACGCACAATTCTGTCAGGTCTACTCGGACAAACGTGCCGCTCAGGGTGACTTGGATATTGCCCATTGCTAGGCTGAAGGGAAGCGTGGGGGTGAAGGGAAGTGTGGGCGGCGGTCCTGTCACCTTGTTTGGGGAAACATTGTAGTTTGTTATTACGAAGCGGTGTAAGAAGAGCAACATAATTAACTGTGATGTTAATTTAAAATCTTGGGACATCCTGCGTTGCAAAAACCGCGTTTAGACATTACCAGTGATGCATTTGCGAGACAGTTTCAGTGTGAAGACTTGACACAGAAACCGCCTGTATCCGGATGACTCCCCCGACTATTTACCTCAACAGGTAATGGTCATTATTGCAGCCCTCTCTTGGGACGCAATGTAGCAACAACAAGAAGTCGAAGACAAACGTCCGGAAAGTATTTGGAATTTCTGTGGACCTATTCGCACAAAGAGATGGTGTACTTTCAATAGGCCTAGTTTTAAAGAAATTCCTATTTTAGTCATTATGGTAAATTTCCCTGTCTACTTCTTTGCATTTTTTAACTGGCATCCGGCCAATTTCCTGCTGACTCCCGGTAGGTCAGTCTGGCACGTTATGTTTCTGTGTCTAACCTTGTTTTGTCTGTGCTTGGGGAATTTCACTGTACCAACACACAAGCAAACTCACTCAACGACAAACACGCCCAAAACAATATCGGAGGTAATAAATCCACTTACTGTCACAACTTTGCCTCGAAGAATCCCGATTTCATACCCATATGCTTGCACGTACACTTCGCGCACGTATGAAACGGCTGGGTTCCGGGAGGGTGAAACATGTTGTACTTCTATATTAAAGTCATTGGTGCTTCCACAGTCCTTGGCCAACGTGTATCTGCACGGATCCTGGAAATTGTATTTGTTTCCGTTGAAAGTCGTGAAGTGTGGATCTCCCCATGCACTGCATATGGCCTTGTTTCCCGGGCATGCTGTTTAAAACAACACAGTTGTAAGACTGTATATACAGTGACATGAACTGAGCACCTTTAGCTAGCTTGCTGTCCATCTGAGAAACAAACACCGAGACATATGTTTAATCTTACTTGCCCCTTTTCTATTCAGTAAAAGAGTTTTATAAGATGCTTATGGAGGGCCAATAGAGTCAGAAGGAGAAACCTACTGCAGCCTAGAATCTCTACCCTCATGACGATCCAATCATTCCACTCCTGAGGGTAGAAGCGCACAAAACGGGCATCAACGGGGTTGTTCAGTAGGTTCGTTACAGGTGTCTTGTTGTCAGTGTTGCCAGGAAAAACCTGGAAAGCAAACGGGTACATGTAAATCGAATGAAGGCATTGTTGTCGTTTGTAGATCTTCCATAGATTTGTACTACCAACGACTAACAAATCTTTATCGTCCTTTTGACATGCCTTTAAACAGTAATGCTTTATGCTTTTAATAGTATCCATTGCACTAAACCTAAGCTCAAAGCCCAAAGGCATCGTCTAAAGCAGACAAATAGGATCAGCACGGGAGAGGGGACCGACGGGAGCTGGCGCAATGTAATATTTCGAGGGGAATATGTTCTATGTACGTTACAGATATCTATAGATATTTTAGGACAGAATAAAAAACTTTGTTTTTGTATATTTATTTAGGTAAGATACCTTTTCTGATCCACCGCTGTCGGTATATGTCGTCCAAACAGTTCCATCTACACTGTACTGGAGTTTGTATGACGTCACCCACCGGTCATATCTAGCCCACCAGCCACCCTGAGTAACGGTGCCCGTGATGTGCTTCGTCTCTCCTAAATCCACCTAGAATGTATGTTTGGCTTGAATTTCCTTATGTTGTAACAAAATACACAGGAGCAGATCTAGCTGATAACACATGACGGCATTCGCTGGCACTACTGGGCTAATTATAGTTAGGTGATAGAAAAGTAAGGCAGTAATTCTCATAACTGTGATTTCACTGTATCATGCAAAAGCAAAATGTTGGTTACTGTGAAGATAAAGAAAATACGACATTTGGTTTAGATAACAGTGAGTGCAGCTTCAGTATCATAGGCTCTATCTTAAAACCATCATGCAGGTAATTATCTCATTTTTCAGAATACGGAAGTGGCACCAACCTGAGTTCTGCCAGGAATGGAATTGCCTCCCACTAAGTTTAGAGGAAGTAAAAGGATCCTTTTCCAAACAAGTACGCAATGATATTTTTCAATCTATTTTAAAAAAATGTATATCTACCTGCAACCACTGTCCGATGCCATTGATCGCTGGTGCCCAGCCGCCCCAACCAAGTACTCGTTTCAACCGTCCGAAGTAGGGCTGATAACGGGAAGTACTCTGGATTCCGGATGCAGTGATGCTGCCATCAGGTATGGCGCCAGATTCCATCCCAAGCGGATACTGACAGACTGGGAGAAAAAGAAGTTATGTTCCTGTTGGTTTCGATGTCGTTAATCCTCGAGCGGAACTGATAATTGTATTTACAGAAAAGCAGCATGACAGTTAAGAAGAACAAGGAAGAGAACCTGCAGCGCATACTTCCTTTTGATCAATCCTATACAGAAATGTTTTTATCCAAATCAGGAAAAAGACTCGAGAACCCTCACCTTCTTATCCAGAATAAGGATTGGTTACTACTATAACCCATTGGTTAGCCGGAAGTGCCGTATGCAATGTAGCACAGACCCGTGGGTTGTTGGCGTAGTGTTAATTATTTTCTCCACCCACCTGTGGTGAATGTCCCGGTGATTTCTCCGTTTTGCTGAGAGCGATGGAAAGAAGTCAGCGTCAGGGTGTATTCCGTGCGGGCCAGCAGTCCCCGCAAGGTTGCCGAGGTAAGTACCGGTTCTGGTGCGGGGGAGAGGACCTGGGACGGGCCCGACCCGTCTGCCGGCTGGTAGCGGAGCATGTAGCGCGAGATTGGAAGATTCCCCACGACTGACCAGGAAACGGTGAGATAGTTCAACCCGGCATCACTTAGGGCCAGCCCCCAGAGTACTGGAAATGTATGGTGTATTGATTAACGATGATAAATGACTTTAATTGGACTAGACACCAACCGATGCAAGAACAGAAACCTACACTGAGTGCTGCAGCCAAGAATCTCCACCCTCATGGAGATGTCAGTGCTCCAGGACTGAGGGTAAAAGCGCACATAACGGGCATCGACAGGGTTGTCCAGTAGGTTCTTTTTAATCGTGTTGTCGTCCGTGTTGCCTGTAAAAACCTGGAAGGCAAACGGTTGATTTACTAGGTACTGTAGTGTTATTTAGTCGACTGTAGATCTATACAACCAACTGCCTCCATACCTTCAAATATTCCGTCAAATATAAACTGCACTGACTGAGATAAGCCTTAGCTCAAGGTGTCTGATACCACAGCACCTTCTCAGGCGAACAAAGCGATTTGCAGGGGAGAGTCTTCTGAAAAGCTATGATAATTGGTAGGCGAGAGGTAGGGCAATGTGGTAAGATTGCAGCAGAGAATTACTCTTTTTCTTAATACTTAAGTATCTAGGTTACCTTATCTGAGCCATTGCTGTCGGCGTATGTAGTCCAAAATGTTCCATCTCCACTGTACTCAAGTTTGTACGACGTCACCCATGGTTCACCTCTAGACCATATTGCACCCTGAATAACGGTGCCCGTGACGCGCTTTATCACCCCTAAATCCACCTAGAAGGCAGAATTGATTTAACGTTTCTCATATTGCAACAAAGTGTATACCCACATGTACAGATCTACCTGATAACATTTGACGGTAAACCCTGGTGGCTAAAATTAGGCATCATAATTATAATTGTAAGGCATTTTTCAAAGTTAACAAGAAATAATCCACTTCCAGTCAGTTCAGCAAGGCAAATCTGTCAATTTGATAATAACCTACCTGCAGCCATTGTCCGATGTTGTAGAACGTTGGTGACCAGCCGTTCCAGTCTGCTATGGGCGCTTTATTCAAACGCCCATTGTAGGACTGTCGAAAAACGGCATCACTAGACGCAGTGATGCTGCCATCAGGTATGGCACCAGACTCCATGCCAAGCGGGTTCTGACAGACTGGGAGGAAAAGACGATTATGTTATATTATATGACTGTTTTCTTCACCTTCAAAGTAAAACAGTTTTTCAAGGGGTTCTGAATTGCACTGTTACAAATATATTGACGCTAAATCGCAAATCTCTAGAAGCATGATAACATAACACCTTCCATTAAACTAATAGATAAATACTAATTATTCGAGCAAATATAGTTCTTTCAGGTTACATGCATATGGCTAAAACATCTGTCATATTTGTCAGTTTAAACAGCATGTAAACCAGTTAGTTTGTGACATGTAAACCAGTTATTTTGTAACATGTAAAACAGTGAGTTTGTAACATGTAAGACAGATATTTGGTAACATGTAAACCAATTATTTTGTAACATGTAAACCAGTGAGTTTGTAACATGTAAGACAGTCATTTTGTAACATGTAAAACAGTTATTTTGTAACATGTAAAACGGTGAGTTTGTATTAAATTCACTGAAGGAAAAGGCAGATGCTTGTTTACGTCAGCTGAAAGATGTAATGCTATGGGCCTCTGTGCCTGAAATGAAGACTAAATAAATAAATAAATAAATAGTACGCCATTATGTTTAGTACATTACAATGCCTACATCACAACACTCCAAAATGGAGTATCTGACACCCCATGCAGAAATTAAGTGTTCCAAAATACACCCAAGTAACAACAGGCTCTTCCACGTTATCCCATTCCCCATGGCTAGTGCAAAAACTAACCCCATACCAAATGTCAGGCCGTTTATTTGACATTCACATAAGGACGGAGGGTATAAATTTGGGTGGAAAATTGTGAAAATGCCAAAAAAAGTCATTTTGAAACCCTTACTTATTAATATTAAAAAAATGGCTTCCCACAAGAGCAGTCACTGTGGCTGTAACGACTAATTTTTCTGACCTTCTTCTTTGGTAAGAAGATAAAGTTTGTAATTTGTAAGTGGATAGTTGTTCATCGATTTTCCGCCTTAACGTCTAAATTTTCCTCTTGCTTTGAGCCAAAAAATGACCTAGATCTTCAGCAATTATGCCATTGGAATCCATACTTAACGTGAGGATAATTCCCATCACCCCCACACATGAATATGCAGGGAGGGGCACTACTCAGTTACTGGAGTATAAATATTTCAATTCCGTGTTAATCTTTAATCAAATTTCACAAATTTGGTTAATTTTGTATCAAGAAATAAATGTTCGTTTAGAAAATAACACTGGTCTCGGCTCTTGAGGTATATTGAATTGAAGATATTCTGGAAAACCTAATCTCCCCTAGTACCATAGTCACCGCTGGGTGTACTCTTGCATTTCTCAAAAAGCTTTCGCATGCAGGGGATGTCATTGGTTTTAGCATCAGAATCTTACCAATTTGTAGGAAAATGGACAGCTCGTACTGTGTTGTAAGATTAAAACATTGTCAACTTGGCCCGTAGCACATGGAAACGTATCTTAAGTTATCTAAAGAGTAAACGTTAAAGATACATCTGTAGCAATATAGTCTAGAGGTACCTGGACAAGGCAGTATAATTGGACATTGTTGTGTGTCTTGTGTTGGTCCGACACAGTCTGCCCCACCGTTCGCTGGTGCAGGGTTGGTGCAGGTTCTGTACCGAAACTCCGTCTCGACTCCACACGTCCCAATGCAGCCGGACCATGGGCCCCAGTTGGACCAGCCGCCGTCAACTGTGGTAAGAACAATGATAGGAGATATTTAGAGCCTTTGTAAATTTCTTGCTTGGTCTTGTCTCGTTGGTTATGAACAACCACACTCTAGTCCAAATCATTATCTTCTGGCACCTGTTAATGTTCAGTTGACCTTGTTTTACATGTAGAACCCGGACGCGTTCCCTCAACCAATCAGGCGTGAGGATTTGTTGGGTATAAATCCACATGGTAAGTTGTGCGTACGGCTGCATATGAAAACTGGAATTCGGAGAACTCATACCTCCATTAAATATTTAGAGCATTTCTAATTTCTTTGAATGCCTCATTGATTATTTAATAAGGTTGTAGTTAGCATAATTTATTTAAAATGTTTTTGAAATTTTTGCATGTAAATTTCCTATCATTTGACGAGTTTTCATCATTTTATCATTAATCACACAAATGACCTTCACATTGACATGTAGTATATGCATTGTGATAATAACACTTACTCATGTCAAGTATGAAATTCCTTTGATTTACCATGAATCATAGCATTTTCACACCAATCATGCAAATAAGGTCACTATTCATGACGGAAGGCTACACTTTATCTTACAACATGTAAGTAATTGGGACTTGCCCAATGTTTTGGCTAACCACGTCAGCCTTGTTCACAGAATGAACCCGTCTACTGCAGCCTCCGGGACGTGCTTCCTTTCACATCCACTTTAATTGTTGGAAGATAAAGTTTAGCCATTCGTCATAATAAAGTATACCAACACAGATGGACTTTTATGCTAAGATCAGTGTTTGGTTGCTTTTGGGATTAGAATCGTACTTATTTTTAAGCAGAATGAACACCTCCTGTGTTGTAAACTAAAACATAAGGATTGTCAACTTGACCTCTAGCTCACGGGGGGAACTTACCTTCCTTGTTTAACGGAGAATACGTTACAAATACATCTGTGGCGAAGTTTAGAGATACCTGGACAAGACAACTCCGTGTCGCATGCCCGTGTCTCCTGACTGTATCCGTCACAGTCTGCCCCACCGTTCGCTGGTGCAGGATTGGTGCAGGTTCTGTCCCGACTCTCTGTCCCGACTCCTTCCCTCGAGTTGCAGTTAGACCATGGGTCCCAGTCTGACCAACCACCGTTTACTGCGATACCTACAACGACATGAGATATTTAGAGCCTTTGTATTTTTTTGTTTGCTTTATTTAGTCTCATTGGTCATAAGAATAAAGTTAAAACAATCACAATCTATTCCGAATAATTGATCTTCTGGCACACGTTAATGTTCCGTCGGACCTAAATTGCATTTAGAACTTGGGCGTCTTCCCTCAGCCAATCAGGAGCGCAGATTGCATTTTTTTAATTCTCAAATGAGGCCCATAGAGTGGTCTGGATGCTCCATGTTCAAGATGGTGATTCCTTAATCCACTACGAGTGTGATGCAATTCAGATCGGCAAAAAGCAGTGGATTAGGATTGATAATTTTTTATTCGAATCAACCTTTAATCCGGATCTTTTTTTTTAATGTGTGAACATTTTTGCCGGTGACGGTGATTTTGTGAGCACCACTAAGGTGTCATTGTCCCTTTCTGCTAATGAGTCATCTTTAGAATCATGGTTAGGCACCCATTCCATTATGACGGCGCTCTCTTCGCGCTCTCTCTGCGACCTAAAATTGGCCGGGACGTAGAGAGAGTGCCTAGAGAGCGCCAAGATCGCAGTGGGAGCGCGCAGAGAACGCACTGAGAGCGCCAGTAGCGCCGTCACTTCGGGGACTGTTTTGAAACGGTACAGTTTAAAGTATAAATGAAATACGCCAAAAACAGTTACTCAAGCAACTGGATATGATTTTGGAAACGGTCAGACGTTTCAGGTAGCATCCACTACCTTTTGTCAGTGACACTAAAGGACTGCAGGAGAATTGCTGGTTTATAAGCAGAAACCATTGATTGATATGCAAATAAGTAAAGACAATTTTTTTTGTGAAAGGCCAAAAGGAAACAAAAGTCAAGACAATTTTTTGTGAAAGGCCAAAAGGAAATACAAGTTAGACAAGTAAAGACAAGGATAATGCAAATTAGTGAAGAAGCTCCTGTTGTTTAAGAACAGGAGCTTAAGTGTTGTCTGTCCTTGGGGCTGGGAGCGCCAAATCCCAAGTTCCCGAGAGGTCTACCCGTAGCCCCCCCTCCCTATTGAGGGTGGGGTTGTACATCAATTCTCCTGCAGTCCTTTAGTGTCACTGACGAAAGGTAGTGGATGCTACCTGAAACGTCTGACCGTTTCCAAAATTATATCCAGTTGCTTGAGTAACTGTTTTTGGCGTATCTTATCACCTGGATGTCTAACCTTCACCGACGTATAAATGAAATAGTGTTTTCTTTACCTGGTGGTATGTAAGCCTCTACAATAGTTGGTCCTGCATATCTTGCGCTCTTTTCTTCCACGAACCAAGATGGTTTTGCTCCTTTCTGGGTGATCATGGCATAGGACTCTCTGTACCCTATCATTGGATATAATCAATACTTCAAATGCACGACTGTCAAGTACGACTTAAAAATAACCGTACAAAATATGGCTTATCTGCATTGTATAACATTAATGTTTAAGACCATATTTGTTGAATTCAAATTCAAATTCATTCAGGTATTCCTTTCATACCGAACCGAATTAAAAGAACAAATCATTTTTACTTTGTTCTAATTATACATAGTAGATCGATATCGATAAAATGGGCTAACAGCAGAAGCTGGCACTTTACACAACAAGTTTACTCCTCATCTAGTATTGAAAAATGCCTGATCTGCATGGACTTTGTAGCGGCACATGTGTTTCCACAGAAACCTGATAAGAGCGTCACGAGGTAATCAAATACAAATAAAAAATGTTATATCCAATGACGTCACAATATGCTGACTCAGTCAGAATCAAAGTTTCCTTTATCACTATCTATTTAATCTTCTTCAGTCGTACCGAAAAAAATGTAACAAAATATATACATGAAGTAGGGAAATGTTTAGTCTTATATAGCTTTAAACATCTGTTATGTTTAAAAAAGAGGTCACCTAATGCAGTAGCGGTAATTGTAGATCCGTATGGCGCTAGGTTGACAAAGAGGGGGCTGCTGTTATGAACAACGATAGCTATGATCCGTCCCTACAGCAATAAAAGGGCAAAATGATAGAGATATTAGAACAGCCATCTAAAAGTCCCAACTAACGTTTATTTTTAAAAGTGTTATCGTTATGTCGTTTATGTTTACAGTTACTATAGCTTGCTGTTATCAAATTTGAAAGGAACGTCAATCAGAAACATAATACTTTGTACAACGAACAGGAGGTCCTAAGTCTATGCATGTATTTGTAATAAGTAAAGAATATAAAGGTTATTAGGTCGTTAGGTGCTAAGTATAGCAATACGTTTATGTTCCCAAATCAGTAAGGGGAGTGACCAGTACATCGACTATGTTTACCGTTTCAACGCCTTCCAGAAATGTCGTCAGTTGTGTCGCCGCATAAGCGCCTCCCCCCTGGGTGTCAAAAACAGCCTTGTCGATAACCCCTCCGGTCAGCTCATTCAAAACGAACGCCTGATGCCCTCGTCCATATGGATAAACTGACGTTGTAAAAGAATAATGTATATTAGTTGAAAAGCACCACCTATGAAGTCATAAAAGGTAATTAAGACCATTTTGAAGACCCCCAGCAAGGTACGTTTTGGCAGCCTTAGTAACACATGGACACAGCCTTTGAACATGACTTCTCCAGATTTTCTGTTTCCTATTTTTCTTTCCACCTATCCTCCTGATGGGAAACATTACAGGGGGCGGTGGTTCCGTACTGGGCCATGTGAACTGGTTCCTGGCACCCAGCGTAGTGTGAAGGCTTTTTGTGCCTGGCTGTCTGAGAATAAATGATGAACCTACATAACATGTCTACATGACTGTCTAGGAAAAAAAATTCCAAAACGTCAGATATCCACATTCCATACTGATAGCATACCCAGAACATACCTGAACATACCACATACATAAAACAATGTTTTAATTGAACAAGAAATTTGAGAAATCATTTATTAGGACAGGAGAGTAGATTTGGTCGTAACCATACTGCCTGTTGGAAAAAGAAAAATAATACCTTTCATCAAGGTGGTAAACAAAAGTGCACAATAATAACTTTCACATAAGCTTACCATCCTGATGAACTAGGATCGTCTGTCCGTTACTGACGATGTACGAGCTGTTTCTGAAGTTGATATCATGTGCACCTGGATCATCAATTCCAGTCGACTGAGCCCTCACGGTAAAACCTCCTGTTTCCGTCAAAATAACAAGAATGTTTCTGAATTAGCGCTAAAGTGCACCTCTCTATTACGATGATATATTTCACCGTCTGATTTGATACATTGTGACTGAACTATGACTTCTTATGCAAACTGCTAGTCACATAACTGACTGCATAATTAACTGGAAAAAAACCCTGCCTGTGAATTTGCACCCTTTTCCCTTGACCCTATGACCTGACATGTCCGTCAAGCTGTTAAGTTTGTAAAATGGACTGATTTCAACATCTGTATCTCCTGTCTTGACTGTGACTTCATAAAACATTGCAAGTGAACTAGACTTTAAATTAACAAAGGGACCAACAGAAACATACTGTTAGTGCTGCAGCCTAGAATCTCCACCCTTATGGTTATCCAATTATTCCAGGTCTGAGGGTAGAAGCGCACATAACGGGCATCAATGGGGTTGTCCAGTAGGTTCGTTACAGGTGTGTTGTTGTCTGTGTTGCCTGTAAAAACCTGTAAGGTATATAGACAGATGGTTCAGATTAGGGTATTTTAACTTCTCCATCGACCTTCTTTGCCAACAATGGCCGTACTTTAGACATGCCATCAAATACAACGCCTAAGCTCAAGACCATAGCTATGTGATGGCCAAGCGTCTACTAAGTCTAAAAAGCAAACAAAGGTAATCAGTAGCAGACAGCTCTGTTAGAAGATAACTGAAAAAGGACAGACGGCAGCTGAGGCAGTGTCACATTTTGGCTATGACTCATATTTTATATGGGGTATAATTTTTAGTTATTATAAGGGAATCCGTAAAGAATGCAGGACAGAATTGATAACCATTACTGTTATTAAGATATGTTTATATGTCTTAGTGTTACCTGATCAGACCCATCGCTGCTCGCATATGTCGTCCAAAAAGTTCCATCTGCACTGTACTGGAGTTTGTAAGTTGTAACCCATTGTAGAAAACCCCGACCGCATGTGCGACCCTGGGTGATAGTACCTGTGATTCGCTTCATCTCTCCTAAATCCACCTGAAAGACATACGTGTTTCGATATGATTTGAAAAACAAAGCCCAGGCAAAGATCTTGTTCGTAACACTGAGCAACTTCAATAAAATTGCAATAAAATTAGGCAACATAACAGTGAGGAATGAATTCTTATCGCAGCAAAATCTAGATTACGCTTGAAGTCAAAAGCTCGAGTACTGTTGTGATAAACTAAGAGAGATGTTTTTATTAGACCAGCTGGCTGCTGATGTGGGACTTCCGAAGGAGTACCTAGCGAGTGCCATGACGGATAGAGTAGACTGGAGGGAGAGGGTCTGTGACCGGGGACCATCCCCGACATAATGATGATGATGAAGAGAGATGTGGTTTAAATCAACAAAGATGTTGCAGTTCCAAGTACGGTAGCTGTATTTGAAAACGTGCTCTATTAAAAAAATGAAAAACTTGAAAGTTAAGGATTATCCGAGTGTTTTCAATTACGACAGTCACGCCAACGTGTGGTGTGATGGATGGAGGTGCCTTCCATAAAGTTAACAGGAAATAATTCCTTTCCAACTGATCACAGCTGCATACCTACCTGCAACCATTCTTCGATGGCACTCGTTCCGGCTGCCCAGCCGCCTAATCCAGCAACTCCGTTCAACCGTGCACGATAGGGCTCTAGATTTACACCGAGGAACGAAGATGCAGTGATGCTGCCATCAGGTATGGCGCCAGATTCGATCCCAAGTGGAACCTGACAGACTAGGAGGAAATGTAATTATGTTCCAGTTGGTTTTAGATGTCCCTAATATGTCAATCATATTGACTGAAAACATAACGATAGTCTCAAAAATACTTGATTCCGGGCGGTGACCCCCCCCCCCCAAAATGGACATAGCAAATTAACCGTCATGGCCTTATGGGCCTAATGTAGGTTTTACTCGATCCGCAGGACATACATGCACGACAACAGGTATGACATTATTTCCTTTGCTTAATTCTATCAAGCATAAACCTAAACACTTTTATATCCAAATAAGGAAAGAGATGATTTTCGTTTCGTTCGCAACAGTAATAAGGGGTAGCTTACTATTCTACAGGCTACATGACTTGAGGAAAGTATGATAACATTTCTTCGTATAGTCAATGTAACACAAACCTTGAGCACAAACAAAAATTCGTGTGTACTAATTTTTGCAAAATAAACAGACAGATGGGCGTCGCGTCAATGGTTCTCCCCGGTAACACAAACGGAAAAGTGATAAAGTTTTAAGTGTGGCTAGCGGCTTGCAGCGTCACGGTGAACCGCAAGCTCTACTGGTAGCAGCCAAATTGACAATTTCAAATTCGAACACCTAGCCTTATAATCCAGAAACGGAATTACTTTGTTTATACAATGCAGCACAAACCCGTAGATAGCTGGGCCAATCAATTATTTCCTCCACTCACCTGTGGTGTATGCCCCGCTGATAACTCCGTTTGGCTGGTCGTCCTCGCCAAAAGAAGTCAGCGTGAGGGTGTATTCTACATCGGCCAGCAGTCCCGACACGGTTGCCGAGGTGGCGCCCGGTCCTGGTACGGGGGAGAGTTCCTGGTACGAGCCCGACCCGTCTGTCGGCTGGTAGCGGAGCGTGTAGCGCGAGATTGGAAGTCTCTTCAGGACTGTCCAGGAAACGGTGAGATGACTCCTCCCGGCATCATTGAGGGTCATACTCCAGAGCACTGGAAATGTAGGGTTAAATGAATGAATGAATAAATGAATGAGACTTTATTTACCGTGTCGTTTCTTCTCACGCGCCCAGCCCGTGTGGGCTTATACGACACCGATTAACAGAAACATACTGTTAGTGCTGCAGCCTAGAATCTCCACTCTCATGACGATCCTCCCATTCCAGGTCTGAGGGTAGAAGCGCACATAACGGGCATCGACGGGGTTGTCTAGTAGGTTTGTTATAGGTGTGTTCGTGTCCGTGTTGCCTGGAAAAACCTGGAAGGTAAATGAATAATTCATATAAGAAACTTTTACATACACCTTCGATCCTTTTGAACAATGATCGCTGCACCATCATCACCGCAAAGACATTCCATCAATTAATACAAAACGTAAGTTTACGACGTCCATAGATGCAAACAAATGTCAATAGTAGAGCAGAGTTTTGTTACAAAATGACTGGAACAAGAAAGATGAAAGCTGTGTCGCATTTTGAAGGAGATATAAATTATATTTGCTATACAAAAAGATATCTGTAATTAAGAATGCATGACAGAATTGACAATCATTTTGTTATTTAGGATATGTGTTAGTGTTACCTGATCAGACCCATTGTTGCCCGCATATGTCGTCCAAACAGTCCCATCTGCACTGTAATGGAGTGTGTACGTCGACACCCATTGTTCTATATAGGGACCAAAAGCGCGGCCCTGGGTAATGGCGCCCGTGACGCGCGTCATCTCTCCCAAATCCACCTGCATCACAAGAGACGACCTAGTTGATAACACTTAGTGGCATACGCTTGTAGCTGAAATTAGGCAATATAACTTGGGATCGTGTGGCGTAATGGTTGATTGACCAAGATCCCATAGGTCCTAGTGAATATATAGGTTCAAATCCTTCCTTCAACATGCCCTTGGGAAAGGCACTTAAAGCGTTTTTCCTCAAATTACGCAGGTAAAAATGAGTACCTTACTCTTTCACTCTTTCTACGACGTTAAATGAAAGTCCCATGTTTGGGGAGAGACACGCCAGGTTGAAGAACCGATATATATCTTTCGAAAAAGATCAGCGGCATGCCCCGGTGTGCGATGGTCCAAATACTACTATCTTGAAGTTGGTGATACACTACAAATCACCCGGATGGAGGCCTAGCGCACCCCCGCCATGTGACCTAACCCCTTTCCAAATAAGCACAACTGCATAGTATTACCTACCTGCAACCATTCTCCGATGGCGTTTGTTTGGACTGCCCAGCCGCCTAATCCAGCAACGTCGTTCAACCGTGCACGATAGGGCTCTAGATTTACACCGAGGAACGAAGATGCAGTGATGCTGTCATCAGGTATGGCGCCATTTTCCATCCCAAGCGGATCCTGACAGACTGAGAAGAGAAGAAAAAATATAATCGAGCTGTTTTCAATGTCTCTAAAATACCGAAAAACAGCATAACAATTTCAGGCGGTGATTCGCCCAAGTAAATGTACAGGTCAACCGTCATGGCCCTACATGTATGGGCATAATGTATGCTACACGAGCACAACGTATACATGCGCGACAAACTGTAGAACAGGATTCTTCATGATTTATTCTGCCAATCATAAAGCTAAGCACTATATTTATGTATCAAAACCAGGAAAAGACTGACGCAAAAACCGTTAAGAAAGTTTACAATTCTGCAGTTTACATTGAGAAAAAGTGCATGGACTATCATAACATTTCTGCGTATAGTCGACATAACGCAAGTGAGTATACTAGTCGTTTATACTAATTTTGGCAGAATAAAAAGACAGGTGACTCGTCAATGGTTCCCGAATGTAAACCAAATGGCAAGAGGCTAGCAGTGTCACGTTCCAACATGTAATCAAAAGACGTGGTTACGCACACTCAAGTTTTTTTTTTCAACTTATTTTATACTGTCACCGACACAGAGGACAATACAGTACTCATTTTTACCTGAGCGAAGTGATGAAAGTCGTGTTAAGTGCCTTTCCCATGGCCAAGAGCAAAAGATCGGTGGCATGGCAAGATTCGAACCTCTTGGTTCAGACTCGAGCACTCTACTGTTGCGCCACACGACCCCACACCTAGCCTTATAATCCAGAAGCGGGGTTGCTTATCACTATAGCCAATAGTTTAACAGTTTTTTTTAATACAATGCAGCGCAAACCCATAGATAGTTGGGCCAATTAATTATTTACTCCACTTACCTGTGGTATATGTCCTGCTGATAACTCCGTTTGGCTGGTCATCCTCGCCAAAAGAAGTCAGTGTGAGGGTATATTCCGTGTGGGCCTGCAGTCCCCGTACGGTTGCCGAGGTGGCTCCCGCTCCTGGTGCAGGGCAGAGGTACTGGTACGAGCCCGACCCGTCTGCCGGCTGGTAGCGGAGCGTGTAGCGAGAGATTGAAAGTTTCTCCAAGACTGTCCAGGAAACGGTAAGATGACTCATCCCGGCATTATTGGGGGTCAGCTCCCAGAGCACTGGTCCATAAAAAAAATACAGTATTGTAATACTGATCAATAATGATGAAACATTGCCAGTAGACTAGTCTCTGATGAATGCAACAACAGAAACCTACTGTTAGTGCTGCAGCCTAGAATCTCAACCCTCATTGAGATCCAAGTATTCCAGGTTTGAGGGTAGAAGCGCACATAACGGGCATCAATGGGGTTGTCCAGTAGGTTCGTTACAGGTGTCGTCATATCCGTGTTGCCTGTAAAAACCTGGAAGGATAATTCAAATAGGGCACATTTAATTCAACTTTTCCGTAAATCTTCTTCTTTTTTTTTCCATCAACGACAAACTTAAATTACGCTGTCAACCTCTACACATGTGTGATAAGCAGGCACCTTTTAATTGAAATTGAAATCAGCTTTGTAAGAAAATGATTGGAAGTGGATAGATGACAGCGTGCCACAAAGTGAATATGACATAATAGCTAGCTATATGAACTATATTAACTGGTATCCGTAACGGTTGCAGGACAGATCTAATGATTATTTTTCTTTTTAGGATCTTTAAGTATCTAGTAGTACGTTACCTCATGATCTGAGCCATTTCTTCCGGTGTATGTCGTCCAAGTAGTCCCATTTGCACTATAACGGAGTTTGTACGACGTCACCCATTGCGGAATATCTCGTGCGCGACCCTGAGTAACGGTGCCTGTGACTCGCGTCATCTGTCCTAAATCCACCTAAAATACATAACTGTTTTGTTATAATGTAAAAAAAAAGCGCACAAGAGCAGATTCAGCTGATAAAACTTGACGACATTCGTCAGTGCCTGAAATTAGGCAACGTTACAGTGAAGCAAAGTACCATGTTTTCGAAAACGGCGCTGTGGCTTAAATTTGAGTGTTGAGATGGATGGAAGTGGCTTTTATGAAGGAACAGGAAATAATCCCTTCCCAAAAAACACAACAAGAAATAAGAATGCAGTACCGGTTGGTAATTGAATCAAATCTATCAAACTGTATACAGCATACCTGCAGCCATTGTTCACCGGTGGTCATTCCGGATCCCCAGCAGCCTCTACCACTAACTCCGTTTAACCGTGCGCGGTAAGGCTCGTGACCTACACGATAGTTCCAGAACGAAGATGCAGTGATGCTGCCATCAGGTATGGCACCATTTGCCATCCCAAGTGGATCCTGACAGACTGGGAGGAAAAGAAAATGTTTCATTAGTTTGGATGTTCGAAAACAGCACGGTGGTAAAGAAATATATGCAGTATCAGTAGGTAACTGAATCTGATACGTGTACACAGCAGGTCAACCAACACACTGTGCCCCATGGTCATGGATCTAATGTGTTAGTAAGGATTGCAACACACACATGCACGACAACCTGTAGTGCAATATTCCTCATGACCAATACTTTAAAGCATAAAGCTCGAAAAGTTACGTATTCATTAGAATTAGAAAATCGACGGAAATCAGTAATAATGTAAAAGAAAATCTACAATTATACAGTGTAGCTAAGCCAACTACAGTGTAAAATATCGTCGCTTTTCTTCATACTGTAAATGTAAGACAAACCTTGACAAACCTTTTTTTGTGGATTACGATTCTGGCAAAGAAAAGAAACTCCTTGTTTATAAGACAGATGGGCAATGATACACGGCAATTGTTCTCGCATGTTATGTACGCGAGGAGATGCTGTCTTTTGGAATAATTTAATTTAAACATTCCAGCATTGATATGTAAATGATTCATAATTTTATCAATACCAAGTGAGATTTTGACTCAGATGATTGTTAACCGTATGACAGAGGCAATAAAAGGCATCTCTAGAAAGAATAGGCTGGCTTCAGAAAGGGTAAAGGCTGCATTGATCAAATTTGCATTTTACGCAATATCATCGAACAGTGCATAGAGTGACAAAGAGAACTGTACATAACTTTTGTTGACTTTGAGAAAGCCTTCGATTCCATCCACCGTGAAAGCCCACTAAGCCAGTAAGGAATTCCGAAGAGATCAGCCTTGTAATTAAAAGCTTTAAAAGTAACTTTACAAGCAGAATTGGAAATAGTTTGCGAAAATTCCAAGTAAAATCAGATGTACGACAAGGATGCCTGATGTCAGCATTGCTCTTTAACATTACAATTGATTGGGTCCTGAGACAAACAACTAAAGATCAGAATACAGGTATACTCTTCTTAGTTCTTGAAGACCTTGACTATGCCGATGATCTGACCAATTGCAATGTATTCGTACACTTCCTGCACAAATAAAACGGTTGGGCTCTAAGGATCTAGAGGTAGTTGTACTTTTACAATAAAATCACTATTTTCCTTTTCGAACGTCTATATGCAAGGAGCTAGGGAATGATAACGATTGTTGTCAAACGTCGTGAAGTGTGGATTTTCATTCCCCACGCAGAGCATTTGGCTTTGTCTACCTCACATGCTGCGTAAAAAGACACAGTTGCAAGGCTGTATTTACAGCGAAATGAATTGAGCACGCTTTGCTAGCTAGCCTGCACACGAAACAAACACCGGGGCTAGATGATTTTAGTTCAGGAATCTCCTTTATCCATCCTAACAAAATCAAGAGTTTCAGAAACTCATACCTCCGTAACATAAACAGAGTTTCTATGTTGCTCAATTGTAGTTTATCAATTATACCAAAGGGATTTGGACTAACATTGCACGTGTCGATCGGTCACTTCCCTGCCCTCTATCTTAAACATTATTGCAAAAACACAAATAGGCAGACCAGAAACGGCACCTTCCCGTGGTCATAACTAATGCGGTGCACCAGACGTCTATGGCAATATATCTTTGTCAAACTAAGAAAGGTATGTACGTGACGTTTTTGCTTAATTCACGTCACACGAAAATTAAATACGTGACGTTACAAACATCTCACACTCATGTATATACCACGTGGGACTATTTGTTTGGAACGTATGAATTTCTTGTGTCAACAAGTAGTTAGCAAATTGTGGCTACAAACTGATCGGTACCTGACTACACACAGTGATTGACCATTGACTAGTGGCTAAAACGGAGTGACACATGTCATTTACATGAACTTCACGACAAATTAAAATCTAAGCTATTGTAAAATACTAAATGGCCTCCCCCTTAAAGGTGTGCTATAGACACTGCTGAGTGTATTCTTGTATAATCTAACTGATTATGAAGATAAGGTAGGAAGTTACTAGGAACTATCAAACTATTAAGGATTCGATCTTGGGCGACTTGATTTTTGAGCACAATTTCCAAGGAACGTGAAACAGATAAAGACCACGTTCACACTCAAAAAAGTAATCCAGATTAATCGTCGATTGGGATCAGCATTCATCAATCCGGATCATTTTTTGAGTGTGAACGCTTCAAATCGCTCCAATTTCCTCCGATCAGAATTAATAATAATCCTCCTCGAGGAGGTAGTTCAAGATGTTTGCAACGGATCCGGATCGGCTGTAACTGCGAGTGTGAACGCGTACTGAATTGGCTTCTGATGCAATGTGCCACAGATACCAGAACCTATTGGGTTCTAATATGCAGTGTGCATGAGACAATGACCTTGTGTGATGCTTTACATGCATTTTAAATGAAGTATGAATAGAAAAATGCAATATATTCCGTTACTAACGTTACGCTCACGTGGAATGGCGAGTGGAATGAGCGAATGTTACACCCTGCAAAATATCGGCCTTTACGCAAAAGGAGCTAAATCCTGGCCACCAAAACATGTTCAAAGAGGTGTCATCTATATTTTTGCTAAGATTCCATGGTGTACAAACTTTTTTAGTTCCTTTCCTTTTCAAAATTTACGGCAGAGTTGCAGCGGCTCCATGTTCAAGATGGTGATTCCTTAATCCACTACGAATGTGACGCAATTCAGATCGGCAAAAAGCAGTGTAAACACTCTTGTGAATTAGGATTGATAATTTTTGATTCAAATCAACCTTTAATCCGGATCTTTTTTTTTATGTGTGAACATTTTTGCCGGTGACGGTGATTTTGTGAGCACCACTAAGGTGTCATTGTCCCTTTCTGCTAATGAGTCATCTTTAGAATCATGGTTAGGCACCCATTCCATTATGACGGCGCTCTCTTCGCGCGCTCTCTGCGACCTGAAATTGGCCTAGAGAGCGCCAAGATCGCAGTGGGAGCGCGCAGAGAACGCACTGAGAGCGCCAGTAGCGCCGTCACTTCGGGGACTATTTTGAAACGGTACAGTTTAAAGTATAGATGAAATAGTGTTTTCTTTACCTGGTGGTATGTGAGCCTCTACAATAGTTGGTCCTGCATATCTTGTGCTCTTTTCTTCCACGAACCAAGATGGTTTTGCTCCTTTCTGGGTGATCATGGCATAGGACTCTCTGTACCCTATCATTGGATATAATCAATACTTCAAATGCACGACTGTCAAGTACGACTTCAAAATGACCGTACAAAATATGGCTTATCTGCATTGTATAACATTAATGTTTAAGACCATATTTGTTGAATTGAAATTCAAATTCATTCAGGTATTCCTTTCATACCGAACCGAATTAAAAGAACAAATCATTTTTACTTTGTTCTAATTATACATAGTAGATCGATATCGATAAAATGGGCTAACAGCAGAAGCTGGCACTTTACACAACAAGTTTACTCCTTATTTAGTATTGAAAAATGCCTGATCTGCATGGACAATGTAGCGGCACATGTCTTTCCACAGAAATTTGATAAGAGCGTCAACGAGGTAATCAAATACAAATGAAAATGTTTTATCCAATGACGTCACAATATGCTGACTCAGTCAGAATCAAAGTTTCATTTATCACCATCTATTTAGTCTTCTTCAGTCGTACCGGAAAAAAAATGTAACAAAATATATACATGAAGTAGAGAAATGTTTAGTCTTATATAGCTTTAAACATCTGTTATGTTTAAAAAAGAGGTCACCTAATGCAGTAGCGGTAATTGTAGATCCGTATGGCGCTAGGTTGACAAAGAGGGGGCTGCTGTTATGAACAACGATAGCTATGATCCGTCCCTACAGCAATAAAAGGGCAAAATGATAGAGATATTAGAACAGCCATCTAAAAGGCCCAACTAATGTTTATTTTTGAAAGTGTTATCGTTATGTCGTTTATGTTTACAGTTAGTATAGCTTGCTGTTATCAAATTTGAAAGAAACGTCAATCAGAAACATAATGCTTTGTACAACGAACAGGAGGTCCTAAGTCTATGCATGTATTTGTAATAAGTAAAGAATATAAAGGTTATTAGGTCGTTAGGTGCGAAGTATAGCAATACGTTTATGTTCCCAAATCAGTAAGGGGAGTGACCAGTACATCGACTATGTTTACCGTTTCAACGCCTTCCAGAAATGTCGTCAGTTGTGTCGCCGCATAAGCGCCTCCCCCTTGGGTATCAAAAACAGCCTTGTCGATAACTCCTCCGGTCAGCTCATTCAAAATGAACGCCTGATGCCCTCGTCCATATGGATAAACTGACGTTGTAAAAGAATAATGTATATTAGTTGAAAAGCACCACCTATGAAGTCATAAAAGGTAATTAAGACCATTTTGAAGACCCCCAGCAAGGTACGTTTTGGCAGCCTTAGTAACACATGGACACAGCCTTTGAACATGACTTCTCCAGATTTTCTGTTTCCTATTTTTCTTTTCACCTATCCTTCTGATGGGAAACATTACAGGGTCGGTGGTTCCGTACTGGGCCATGTGAACTGGTTCCTGGCACCCAGCGTAGTTTGAAGGCTTTTTGTGCCTGGCTGTCTGGGAATAAATGATGAACCTACATAACATGTCTACATGACTGTCTAGGAAAAAAATTTCCAAAACGTCAAATATCCACATTCCATACTGATAGCATACCCAGAACATACCTGGACATACCACATACATAAAACAATGTTTTGATTGAACAAGAAATTTGAGAAATCATTAATTAGGACAGGAGGGTAGATTTGGTCGTAACCATACTGCCTGTTGGAAAAAGAAAAATAATACCTTTCATCAAGGTGGTAAACAAAAGTGCACAATAGTAACTTTTACATAACCTTACCATCCTGATGAACTCTGATCGTCTGTCCGTTACTGACGATGTACGAGCTGTTTCTGAAGTTGATATCATGTGCACCTGGATCATCAATTCCAGTCGACTGAGCCCTCACGGTAAAACCTCCTGTTTCCGTCAAAATAACAAGAATGTTTCTGAATTAGCGATAAAGTGCAGTGTGTTAGAAGTGCGTACTGCACATGTGTCTAAAAAAATGTTGTTGATTAAATAAATCAAAATTAGAAAACGTTTGGGCACTTTTTTGTTCTTCAAGTGCATGAAAGTGCATTTTCTCAAAATGGGAATTGAAACATGAGGTTTACCTTCCCCAGTCACTGAATCAGTCGACGCTATCAGCACCAGGACCATCCACCTCCAGAACCCTGATGTACACGGACCCGTCATCGTGTCAGCGTACACCACCTAAACAAAGACCTCCAATAAGGGATTGCGTTTGGCAATCTTACTTTTTTTCACACACACAAAAATTTTAAAAAAATATCGTAAAATTACTCGCACCAGCAAAATACGGCCCTGCACTTTGGTACCGGAAGATGGCGCTGTCGGGCAGGTCATACGTATAAGACCACACCCATGTACCTTGTGGATGGCATAGCACGCGACGGATTAAACATATAAAAACAGCACAAAAATTATAATAAAATTAGGAACTAAAGATCCACGGTCTCATACCTTCGACAAGAGATCTTCAGACAGCAATTCTAGCACTCTATTATATATTATGCAAATAAGATCCTGATTTGCATGATTTATGATGACATTCACTTTTACCTAACTTTCAAGTGTTAAAAGTGAGAAATCCTTGCCATTCGGCACTATGGTATTGTGACATTATCTCATGAATGCGACTGAGCATTCCATTTATTGATATCGTACGATGTTTCTATCTTCCTTGGTTACCTATGAAACAAGATTCAATGTCCTATATTGGAATACAAATGGTTTATAAACGTTTTGCATTGAATATAAAAATGAGACACTCATTTCCATCATTAACATTTAATTATGTCATTTTGACCTTAACTACCTACATATTCAAAATTATGACAATCCACCAACCCCTTCTCGAGTCATCATATTTCAAACAATAAGGGATGATATTCCTGATTGAACAATGCAGAAAATCGATACAAAATGCATGCACCATAATAGGAATAATTTTTAAAAAGTCAGCATTTGCATACTATTTATAGACATGAAAATGATAATCAGACTGCTGTTAGATTGAGTGATATAGTGTTTTAAAACACGCGTTGACACTTGTCCAACAACTTTTGATTGACCTTGAGATCGTAGTTTGACCCCTACTTACGCACGTGTTTACATTTATCCCGACATGACACAAGCAGGTACACCATACAGTACTAAAAGTTGACAGAAAATTTGCTTTGAATTCCCTTTACCTTCGTGTGCATCCTAGACATTGAAATTATGATAACGATACTAAAAAATCAAACTGCATTAATAACACAAATCAGTTTGAACTGTATTGGTAACACAGATGAGATCGTGGGTAGAGAAATGTCTCAAACGCTACATAATTATCGTTACTTGTTGTCGTCTCGATTCGAAAACTTCTTATATGATATATGGATGGTTTATATTCAGCTTCTGAAATGTAGTAGTTTTGCAGAAGCCCCATGTTGGCGTTCCTGAATTTTTGGTCCTGAATATTTTAAAAATGAACTGCAGTTAAATTTAACCCTCAAACACCCGAACGGGGTCAAATTTGACCCCAGGCGTACATTTTGATGTGCCATTTGAAATTTTTTTAACAGATCAAAAATCCCTTCCGTGACTTTGTCAGTAAACCTCTTCTTTAACTTCTCCTAATTTTTTTCGGAGATCGGCACAATTTTGTAAAAATTATAAATGAAAGTATGAGCTTGGTCCGGCTGGGGCAAATTTGACCCCAGCAATATGATCATTTTTTTAAACACACGAAAGGCTTTGGCTGTCCACAATATGTCTTGTAGGAAGCATAATTGCTTCAATATTATAATGCAGTTTGCCAAGTGACCTTAGGTTCATGATTTGGTCATTAGGTTATTAGAGGTCATGACCTTTGACTATCATTTGAGGTCAAGGGTCACCCATGTCCATGCCTAGATTCTGGGATACAGAAAAAGAGAGTTGAGACAAACTATCCCCCTCTCTTATATACTAGGGGTGTGTGATCATGTTTCCTGAAGGTGAAGTTCATTGATAGTTCCCTTGGGAATCGAGGGCAAGGCTCATACCCAGTGTCTGGGGCCCTATACTAGCTTGTACAGCAGTGTGCCAGTATACCTACCTAATATCAAATTTCAAAGGGGTTTGTCTATTGACAACTCTCAATCAGTAGACACTATAGTCTTGTCTACTACTCCGAAGAGAATTTACAACAATTCAATAGAAGATTTACTTTTTATTTTGACTTTTATACCTGCTACCACACCATACTGTGCCTACTGTGCCCCCCCCCCCATATTTTACACACATAAAGGTAAGAATAAACAGCTGGAAAATCCCTACACATACAAAATCCCTTCTCTTTGACAGAAAACATTGTCCTGTACAACATCCATGGCGTTTCTAGCAATATTCACCTTTTTGGGGTTACAACAAACACTAAAAATGATTATTTCTGACTGGGAGGGGGGGGTGTCCCAGGCTTGGCGCATATTGATTGACAGCTGTTAATTGATATCAAAATACTATGTTATAAACATTTACAAACCACTTAGTCCAGTATTGAATATCTGTATTATAATAGCAGCATAGTGATATTTGTATAGACATGTAAGGGACTAAATTCAAGAAATAAAGGTAGTTAAGTTAGTAAAAATGTGGTTCTCCTCCTCTTTTTTGCATAAATTATGATAATGAGCTAAAATTATTCAAACCTGAACATGCCAAAATATACCTTTTAAAATGAAGAAGCAATGTATGTGAAAAGATCACTGAAAAAAATGCAAAAAGAAGATATTTTTGAACAAGACAAATTGGGGTCAAATTTGACCCCGTTCGGTCATTTTAGTCGCAAAAAAGGGTCGGGTGTTTGAGGGTTAAGATATGATGTTTTTCAACAGGCATCCACAGTTGTTTAACAACTTTTGATTGGCCTTGAGATAATATAAACGCTCGTGTTTATATAGTAAAAGGTTGAACTTTATTCCAACACACAATTATACAGGGATCAAATTTTCAACGACCACTGTCGCCTTCATCAGGATAATCAATGACCAATCACTTCACAACGTGATCTCGCGAGAATTACGGTTTACAAACACGTGACCTTATTCACACGAGATTATACTGATACGTGACGTAAGTACTTGATCAAAAGTGCCAGGGAGTTTATATCGTCCACCATCTCTATTAAGTGAAGGCTGAAGTGCTCTGATATATATGGCCTCCTTAATGCTGACATCAAATTCACATGAGAAGCAGAACAAGACAGAACCCTCCCCTTCCTCGACACTCTCACCAAGATCCAAGACGACGGTTCATTGCGCCTGACTATCTACCGGAAACCTACCCACACAGACCAGTACCTCAACTTCAAATCAAACCATCCTCTTGAACACAAGCTTGGAGTCGTTAAGACCTTGTTCCACAGAGCTGACTCCATCATCACAGATCCACAGGACAGGGACACAGAGAAACAACACATACAACAGGCTCTTCAGGACTGTGGTTACCCTAAATGGGCCATAGACAAGGCAACTGCACCGAAACCCACCCAACAGAACAACAGAAACCCGGGAACAAAACAGAAGGACAAAGGCCGTATCACTCTCCCGTACATCAAGACTGTCTCAGAACCCCTGCGCAGAATCTTCGCTTCACACGGCATCTCCACCTCCTTCAAACCCACCAACACATTGAAACAGCTCCTCGTGGCACCAAAGGACAAAACATCTAAAGAAGAGAAATGTGGCGTAGTACACTACATTCCGTGTCAGGGAACCACAAGGCAGGGGGCCTGCGAAGAATCTTATATTGGCGAAACAGAACGCTCACTGAGGACCAGATTCCTTGAACACAAACGCCCCAGCTCGCTGTCATCTGAAGTTTCTCAACACATACACATCGAATCACCGGGCCACTCCGTCTCTTTGGACAAAGTGAGAATACTGGACACTGAACAGGCCTACTTTTTAAGAGGCATTAAGGAGGCCATATATATCAGAGCACTTCAGCCTTCACTTAATAGAGATGGTGGACGATATAAACTCCCTGGCACTTTTGATCAATTACTTACGTCACGTATCAGTAAAATCTCGTGTGAATAAGGTCACGTGTTTGTAAACCGTAATTCTCGCGAGATCACGTTGTGAAGTGATTGGTCATTAATTATCCTGATGAAGGCGACAGTGGTCGTTGAAAATTTGATCCCTGTATAATTGTGTGTTGGAATAAAGTTCAACCTTTTACTATGATTACTACCAACACAGATGAACTTTCATGATAGCTCGTGTTTATAGTTGTCCGAGCAAGGCTCCATTCTTTACATTTCCGGTGTAAGGTAAAACGTACGAAGTTAAGATTATCATACATTAGACGTAATTTTTGACAACTTCAGACTCCCGGCAACAGCTACCGACAACGGTCAAAGGACGTCGGTAATCAGCTGTGACGTAAGCCAACTTTGTATACAAGCCGATAAGTTGTACGATGTTGTACACATTTTCGACGGTAAGCCTTCATTACGTAGACCATTATTGGTAATCTTGTACTAGTTAAGTGACGTGTACACCGTGTTCGACGTTATGATGTAGGTGATTGAGGCCCCGTTCAAACGAATGCGCATTGAGCTCGATTCGGGCAAGCCACATTCCTCACATCTGGTCCACGTGCAACACGTTCCTTCTAAACCGTGCCCGAGAACGATTCGCCGAAACCACATTAATTGTTGTTTGATGAAAACAAGCAAGGTGGCGTCTTGCCAACGTTAGAGGTTAGGGGTGAAAGTGCATCCCGCCCTAGAACTTGTCGTGTTTTTCTTATGGATAATCGCTTGCAACCGGCTCAGAGGAGTACGAAGGAGACGCAGGCTACGGGTGGCCCTTGTAAGAATTCATTGCCGACGCCACCACTTGTTATCTGCGGACCCCGAGGTCACTGACCGGGTTGATATGCAAAGTAAACCTGATGAATGCGCATCGGCGCGTTCAGACGCAATTCGCGATCCAGTCAAGGCGGTTTGAATCCGCCTCCAAATGTGGATTGGGATCGATGCGCATTCAATGCGATTCGGCGCGTTCAGATGGAGCCACATGAATCCAGAAGCCGGCCAAACCACATTGAATGCGCCTCCACCGGCTTCGTTTGAACGGGGCCTACGACGTAGTCTCGGGTGACCGTACACAAGCCAGGCCTGTTTTACGATGTACAAACTTATGACGGAGGCGATTATGACGTAGCCTAAGGCAAACGTTTACGTCAGAAAGAACAGTAACTTGAACTGGATGTTAATTTGAATGTGTTATTGAATAATCAGACAGTGGGTGGCTAGATATCCCAAATGTCGTTTCGAGTATATTGACCGTATCAATTTGTCTCCTGCACGCAGTCAGTGTGTAAATAAATGCCTTGTTGATAATCCCTGGCTGTATGCCAAACATGTGCCATGGCACCTGAGCGCCAAACGAGCTGAAAAGATAATCTACCGGAGGACATGTTGTCTGTATTTTGTCTCCGCCCTGTGAAGCAAGAACTCTAGACACATGGCCATATTTTCGTACAGGGCCCCAGAACGCGCAATCTTCTGCCCTGTTCCCCCTCCATTCGTAGCGATCATCATATCAGTGGCCAGGTGGTCCTTATGTAGAGGTCGTCACTAGTACAGGTTTGACTGTATAATTATAGCCAGGTGGTCATTATGTAGAGGTGGTCACTAATACAGGTTTGAGTGTAACTTATAAATAAACAAGAGTTCCACGACCTCATACCTTCGCCAAATGATGTTAACCCTTCTGGTGGACAAATTATACATTTTTAGTCATTAGCAAATAAGAGCCTCATTTGCATGAAGCATATCAGTTGATCATATTCTCCACCCAACGACAGTCTTATCTTATGAAAGAACACTAATCTAACATCTCCTCATGAATTATGCAGATAAGGTCATACATTATGCAAATAAGGTCATGACTTGAATAAATTATGTTGAATAAATTATGTTAAATGATGTTCACCTTCACTTAACTTCCCAGCATTAACTTCCATGTATTAATTTCCCAGCAGTTAAAACCACTATGATGTTATAGAAAATTCCAACTACTTATGCAAATTAGGTGCTCATTTACATAATCAATATCTGCTAATGATCCCCTCGTTCTCAATTACATGTCACAACTGTTTCATAGCCCTATTATCGAACGAAACAGATTTATAGAATTTCCTCATTAATTATGCAAATTAGATCCTGATTTGAATAATTGTTATTTAGTCATGTCAAGCATCACTTCCGCTACCTACATACCAAAAATCAAGACAATCTGTCGACTGGTTCTTGAGTTATCCTCCTTAGAAGAGTTTTTCAATAAATGATCCTGCAGTTCCAGGACAAGCCGCTAGGGGGCCAAAACTCATGTCACTTCTTCCCTAGCCCAAGAGCTATCTAACATGCAAAATTTGTGACCCTAGCATGTCCAGATCATGAGATATCAAAACAGGAAGTTCAGCTGCAGTACCAACGAAAGCCGCCAGGGGGCCCAAAATCTAATCATTTCTAGCTCTCATCAAGACCTACCTACCTACCAAGTTTCATGACAATCCATCCATAGCTTCTTGAGTTATGGTGTACACAAACAGACAGACAGACAAACGCTACTGAAAACATAACCTTCTCGGCGAAGGTAATAACGTAACTTATATTAAATGTCTACGTGGTCCTTATGTAGAGGCGTCCACTTGTGCAGGTTTGATATATCAACGACCAGGTAATTCTTATGCAAAGATGGTCTCTAGTTAAGGCTTGCCTGGATATTAATGGTCAGGTAGTTCTTATGCACAGGCTGTCACTAGTACAGGTTTAAATGTATATATGGCTAAGTGATTCTCATGTAGAGGTGGTCACTTGTAAATGTTTGTTGCCACTAGTACAGGGCACACAGTACAGTTACATGTACCCATAGAAACCTATGGTTAAATACACTAAAACAAGGACTCATAAAAGAAAATTCTTACACGATGACATATTTCTAATTCTTTGCCCATACCAAATATTTATAGTCTAGAATGACTTTGTCTAAACGGGGGCACTGAGCATAGCATAATAAAGATTAACTACTGCAGTGAGCTGATACAGTAAAGGCATATGGAATAACAACATTAGTTTTATAGTTTGCATTACTCTGTGGGCCTTACTCGTAACCGGTCTCCGACTCATGTCTTCGAAAATATCCGCTGTGCACCAGATGGGCAAACCCTCTAGGCCGCGCTGTGCAACTGGATGTGCAATCCTTCTAGGTCCGCCACCCCAACGAGCATAGCGATAGATAGTGGGGAGGGACGTGAGTCGGGGACGGGCCATCACTCGACCGCGCGTGATTAAACTCTCCGCCCGCCACCTTACGAGTCTGGCACCAAGTTTGCACTGAATTTGAAACCACTGATTCAGATCCTACGGTCCTTACAGAAACACAGAAACTCGGCATCACTGTGTGCCGCACACAGCCGTCTGGTCTCCCGTACATCTGTCCTACGCTCCTGCCTCTGTCCCTTCAACAATTCCCGTACGTTCCCGACCCAGAAGTTACCGGGCAGGGCGCCAACTCCCACGGGCGGGATGGCAACCTCCCGCCGACAGACAGGACAGGTGTTGTCCGATGCCCCTCGAACGTACTGCTTCAGGCCCGCCTGACAGAAGGCATGCCCGCAAGTTAACAACTTCGGCATATTGAAGTCTTCAAGGCAGATCTCGCAGGAGTTCCTCTATCGGTAAATGTGTTGTTTCCCCTTCCGCCGCTGTTGCCTCTTCCTTACCCATAATAAGATTTGTGGTTTGGTCTAGTTGTTAGCAATCAGGTTACTGTTGTACTTCAGGGTCAATGGTTCAAATCCCATGCCCAGTCCACGCAGTCAGTGTGTAAATAAATGCCTTGTTAATAATCCCTGGCTGTATGCCAAACACGTGCCATGGCACCTGAGCGCCAAACGAGCTGGAAAGATAATCTACCGAAGGGCATGTTGTCTGTATTTCGTCTCCGCCCTGTGAACCAAGAACTCTAGCCACATGACCATATTTTCGTACAGGGCCCCAGAACGCGCAATATTCTGCCCTGTTCCCCCTCCATTCGTAGCGATCATCAACGATACAAGTCAAGCTGTTAAGTTCTTGATACAAGTAGCGAATTAACTTTAAGTGAGAAAGAAAGGAGACCACGGTCCGAAAACAGCCAAATAAATAAATAAATACCTACGGTCCGTAAACAGGTTATAAAGGTTAGTGTGTTATAATTTTTTTGCTTAGAGTACAATAATGAATAAATCTGTTGTTCCACACTGCTTTGTCTGTTACCTCTCGTATTTCAGACTTTTTGTTTCCAGGTTGGTCATGCCATTTTGATTGGAATCAGTTTTTTTCTAAGCTATTGCCAAGACCTCAGCTTAGCAGCTGTAGGGAAATAACATTCGCTATACAGGACGCTGATGTGCAAACCCTCTAGGCCGCGCTGTGCAACTTGATATGCAATCCCTCTGGGTCCGCCGCCCAAACGAGCACAGCGATAGATAGTGGGGAGGGGCGTGAGTCGGGGACGGGCTAACACTCGACCGCGCGCGCTTAAACTCTCCGCCCGCCACCTTACGAGTCTGGCCCCCAAATTTGCACTGAATTTGAAACCACTGATTCAGTACCTACGGTCCTTACAGAAACACAAAAACTTGGCATCTCTGTGTGCTGCACACAACCGTCTGGTCTCCCGTACATTCGTCCTACGCTCCTGCCTCTGCCCCTTCAACAACTCCCGTACGTTCCCGACCCAGAAGTTACCGGGCAGGGCGCCAACTCCATCGGGCGGGATGGCAACCTCCCGCCGACAGACAGGGCAGATCATGTCCGATGCCCCTCGTACCACCCGCTACATGTGGGTTTTATAGATACTAAAGGCATGTATATAAAAGTAACGCCATCCTTTCTCAGCTATGGAACACCATAGCTAAAGTGGTACTCAGCACTGGAAATCCAGAGCTGAGACTTTCTCAGCACTGAATCTTTCTCCAGTGCTGAACGTTTTTTCAGCACTGGAATTCCAGTGCTGACGAAATTTCGACCGCTGATTCAGCACTGTAACACCAGTGCGGAGGGCATTACTTTTGTATATTTGCCTCCAAAAAGGTCTCAGAATTGTCCATAAGACTCCAACTGCAATGCTACGTAGGATATAGCCGTGAAAAAGATCGTCTAGGGGCCCAAGTGTTGCTATAAACCGCATAGCGCTCTTCGCGCCATCCAGACTGTCCGCCATCTTGGCTTGATCACCTGACGCCAACGCGCTGGAATTAGTGGCTTTGTTTTGGCTGTTCTTTTTACTGTACGTGTCCCCGGTTTGTTTTTCTCAATCGCGCCTCAATATGCTAAATATAGCGTGCTGAAGGGTCATTGACCCGCATTTTGCGGGATGTCCACGGGGCCTTCGGAATGCCGGCGAAAAACTGGCGATTTCGGCTCTTTTTGGCTCCAAAATTGACATTATGTAACCCATACAGCATATACAGCATTTTTAGAACAAAATTGTGGCAAAATTGCGCATGATAAGGGACCAAAAATAGTTGAGCTTCTAAACTAATAACGTACGTCAGGCCGACGTACTGCACCGCTTTGTGTGTTGTAGAGGGCTGCTGGCGTAAAGTACACTTATTAAAAATTATTTAAAAAAATTCATAAAGAATGAATATTTGGAAATAACAAAAATCCCGACGTACATTTTTTGCTATTATACAGTGTGCCTCTCTATAAAATATGGTTTATGAACACCAAAGTGCTGGTCAGAAAAATTGATTTTTCTAAAAAGTGGGTGTGCCTTGTAACTCAAGATGACGCCATGGTGACGTAATAAAATTTGCATAAATTATTCTCTTCCACTAAGGTACTTACAAAAAATATTTAAATGACCATACATGACTCTAACTATTTTTTCTAAGATGTCCCCTAAAGTCCTCAGACACCCTTTAACACTATCTTAACTATAATTAGGAATGCCTTGTTAACGATGGCAGCCTGCCTGCCAAGACTGGATCCATGACACCCGGGCACCAAACGAGCTGGAAGGAAAATCAGCCCGAGGCAGGTTGTCTGTGTTTTTGTCACTGTCCTTTCAAGCAAGAACTCTGCAACATAGATAGCACGAAAGAACAGCATCTGAATCCACACTGTTTGGGCCCCAAAATTCACTTCGTTAAATTTAGCGATACTTGACGATACCTCACAAACAATAGGTGAATGATCTGTTCTTTCAGTCTACTTCAGCAGTCTAAACGAAATGAAAGTCGTTTCATGCATCTTTTACTGCGCGCGTCACAACATGACGTTTGTGTGGCCAACCGGGCAAACGTGTGCACGCCCCGTGTCACACACAAGCCAACTGTGGCCTTCGAACTCTCTCAACACTACGGTTGGGTCAGATATTCTTGAGCAAAGCGGTTGGCAGTTGGTCGTCTAGATTACCTGTTGGTCCTAATAAGTCGACAGCGCCAGCTGACTATAATGTTTAAAAAATCAAGTTTGGGACAGTCATGTATATTTTGTAGAGGAGCGAACTGGATTTCGAACAGAATAGATTATAGACTGCCCCCAACCCTGCGCTGACCTTGGCTGGGGATTGGGTGAGAGCAAAACCGGTCTAGCTAAAGAATGACAGGGGCTTTAAGCCTTACTCGTAGCTTGGCTCGTGATGGACCGCAAAAAAACACGCGTCGTACTTTACGCGCTGGCCTTAAAGGAGGTCTGTCCTTTCGAAAATGTCGAAGTGTCCACAGAAAAATAAACCACAAAGAATTGCGAGAAAAACCTCATTGAGTCTTCCGTTTCACTGCACAACCCTCCTTTTACACCTATTTTACTACACTACACTAACATCATGACTTTAATTTACTATATAGTAAAGGCAGTGAAGAGCTCGATAGAAACAGGACTTTCTGTAAGAACTTCGGTGCATGCCCTACGAAAGAAATGTCTATTTCTATATCTGCCTCGAAAGTTGTCTTAACTATAGTTATCAGCGATCGTGGAATGTCAACTTTCACATGTTTAATATTCATGGTTGCCTGGATCATTAGCTCTATAGTTGTGCAGGGTAATTTTGTCGTTTACGTGACATTTTCTGCCCTTTCCCGCATAGCATGATGCACTAAAGGGAGAGACAATTACGGTGCGAAAATGAGTTTTACTTCAAACCTATATCATGGCAAAAAGTGCTCCTGAAAATTTACCTTCGACGAGTATCAAATCTAAAGCTTAGAACGTGACATTGATAAGAAATTTTGAAGTCTCAAGCGAATCATGACAACAAGCAGGGCAGTGTAAGTTGGGTGGCAAAGTGCCAAAACCATGGACACGCCAAAGTGTCAAAACCAACAATCCTAGATATGAAAGTCCCTGGAAGCCTTATTAGTTCTACAACGTTATGAAATAAGTATAACAAGGGCTTTGATAGAAACATCAGGCTTAAGAAAAAGTGGACACGACCTGCCGTCCAGCTAAACAAACCAGCGTCGCTTACTTCGACGAACACGCCATTTTTTGTGGGCTGAACAACACAAACAAAACTAACGATCCCGTAAATAGTCCCTATCGTCCTACCTTTCAAGTTGTCAAACGTTATACTAGAACGTAAAGTTATGATATAGTATAGACAAAGAACGTGTTAGTCTGAACGTGACATTTTAACCGACTATTTGGTTGTGTGTAGACAACGTCAGAGTCGTCATCCTGTTTGAGAAACCAGTCATTTTCCAAATTCAACTTTACAGAAAAAAGGAGCATGATTCCATAGGTACTTCCTAAAATGATCTGCTGCTAGTATCAAATGTTCAGCCTGCACAGAAAGCATTCGATCCTATTGACTAGAACCCGGTTGACGTCTGAAACGAGGGTATGAAAATCCGTGTGGTGGACCGACAAAACAGCTAAAATTTCTACAGTTATGGCATTAAAAACACGGCTGGGGTGGCCTAAGCTGCGGCAAAACTTCTCGAAAAAATATAACACAAACTTGGCAAGAATCAACAGCCTTGAGAACGAACACAACAAGAATTCCTAAGCGGACACCTGAACATTTTGCAAATCAAACAAGGCATTTTCAGCGTTTTTAGCGGTATCAAAAAGTTGTGATGTCTTATGCAATTTAAGATTTTTTTTTTGCAATGGAAAAGAAAAATTGACAAAGAAAGGTACTTACAGGTATGTTAAGTGTTGTCGGTGAAGCGAAGTCGGCTTATGGCAGCTCGCTGTCCGCTCCCCCACTTATAGATGAACTGGGTGCTTCAATATATGTAGCAAACTATTATTAGATTTGCGTAAACGTCAATAGAATCAACGATTGTGATTGGTCAAATGTAGTGCTGTGAGTCACTTTCAAGTCAATTAATAGTGGCACATACCACTTATATTGTTGCACAGAGCGTAAAATGTACGTTTACCTGTCATATACAGACACGCACCTGTAGGCCTACGGTGTGTGAGAGGTGACCGACAAGGCGAAAATGTTACAATATCGTATTTCTTGTTAAGCTGCGATTAGATTAGTTTTCTCTATTGTACATATTTCTATGTTATCAACCATGTGAATCAAATCGGTTTGAAAGTGTTAATACAAAGCAGTCAAGCGTGTGGTGTCTGTCTGCAACACCCTGATGACCGACGCTCGTGAAATGTTAACTTCGACAGATTAAAGATTTATGGCTGCCCAGGTATCACCGTACCACCCGGCGTCAGCACGGCGTAATTAGACAGGTAGCCACGGTGTGAAGCATTTAAGCACAATTAAGCCATTCACAAGGTAAAGGATGCTGGGGGGGGGGGCAGATTTTTACTGTACTAAAAAAGTCTTGTGCATCTTAAGTACGTCAGAAAATGTTACGATGCGAAGGAACTGAAAAAAGGCAAATTCCACCTGTCATTTTAGAAAATCAGGGACAGTTAAAAAACGAAGGCATTACGGGTTTCACCCAAAAGCGTCTAGATTATCACGGCACAAGATGTCATTATGATATTATATAATATTAGATCTATGTATCCAATATAACCTATTCAGGCTGTTCATCGTGTTTTACGTCTCGTTCTCTTCTAAGACGGGCGGTATTTTGCTTGAATTCGTCCTGCCCATTGCACAGTTGTGTTCTCCCCTTCAGGACATGGCAGGTGAAAGATATTCACCTTACAAAGGATGTCACCCTGTTGTTGTAGCCTGGCCTTGAAGCATTTAACCCTCAAACCACCATATGGGGTCAAAATTGATCCCAGACGTATATAAATATGTGCCATTTTGAACTTTCTTGTCGAAAACGAAATTCCATCTATTATTCCTTTCAAGCAAGAACTCTGCAGCATAGACAGCACGAAGGAAGAGCATCTGAATGCACACTGTTTGGGCCCCGAAATTCACATCGTGAAATTTAGCGATACTTGCCGATACCTGACAAACAATAGGTGAATGATCTGTTTTTTTAGTCTACTTCAGCAGTCTAAACGAAATGAAAGTCTTTTCATGCATCTTTTACTGCGCGCGTCACAACATGACGTTTGTGTGGCCAACCGGGCTAAAGTGTGCACGTCCCCTGTCACACACAAGCCAACTGTGGCCTTCGAACTCTCTCAATACTACGGTTGGGTCAGATAATCTTGAGCAAAGCGGTTGGCAGTTGGTCGTCTAGATTGCCTGTTAGTCCTAATAAGTCGACTGCGCCAGCTGACTATAATGTTTGGAAATCAAGTCTGGGACAATCATGTATACTTTGTAGAGGAGCGAACTGGAGTTCTAACAGAATAAATTTTAGGCTGCCCCCAACCCAGCGCTGACCTTGGCTGGGGATTGAGCGAGAGCAAAACCGTTCTAGCTAAAGTATGACAGTGGCTTTTTAAAGCCTTACACGTAGCTTGGCTCGTGATGGACCGCAAAATACACGGGTCGTACTTTACGCGTTGGTATTTCAAACTTACAAATTACAGGAGATCTGTCCTTTCACAAATAGCCACCAAACTGTCCACAGAAAAATTACCACAAAGAATTACGAAAAAAAACGCCACTGAGTCTTCCGGTTCACTGCACAACCCTCCTTTTACACCTATTTAACTACACTAACATTATGACTTTACTATATAGTAAAGGCAAACAGTAAATAGCTCGTTAGAAATTGGGCTTTCTGTAAGAACTTTGGTGCATGCCCTACGTAAGAAATGTCTATTTCTATACGTGCCTTGAAAGTTGTTCTAACTATAGTTATCAGCGATCGTGGAATGTCAACTTTGACATGTTTAATATTCATGGTTGCCAGGATCATTAGCTCTATAGTTGTGCAGGTTGATTTTGTCGTTTACGTGACATTTTCTGACCTTTCCCGCATAGCACGATGCACTAAAGGGAGAGACAATTACGGTGCGAAAATGACTTTTACTTTAAACTTATATCATGGCTCCCGAAAATCTACCTTCGACGATTATCAAATCTAAAGGTTAGAACGTGACATTGATAAGAAATTTTGAAGTCTCAAGCGAATAATGACAACAAGCAGGGCAGCATAAGTTGGGTGGCAAAGTGCCAAAACCATGGACACGCCAAAGTGTCAAAACCAACAATCCTAGATATGAAAGTCCCTGGAAGCCTTATTAGTTCTACAACGTTATGAAATAAGTATAACAAGGGCTTTGATAGAAATATCAGGCTTAAGAAAAAATGGACACAACCTGCCGTCCGGCTAAACAAACCAGCGTCACCTACTTCGACGAACACGTCATTTTTTGTGGGCTGAACAACACAAACAAAAACTAACAATCCCGTAGATAGTCCCTATCGTCCTACCTTTCAAGTTGTCAAACGTTAAACTGGAACGTAAAGTTATGATATAGTATAGACAAAGAACGTGTTAGTCTTAACCTGACATTTTAAACGACTCTTTGGTTGGGCGTAGACAACGTCAGAGTCGTCACCCTGTTTGAGAAACCAGTCATTTTCCAAATTCAACTTTACAGAAAAAAGGAGCATGATTCCATAGGTACTTTCTAAAATGATCTGCTGCTAGTATCAAATGTTCAGCCTGCACAGAAAGCATTCGATCCTATTGACTAGAACCCGGTTGACGTCTGAAACGAGGGTATGGAAATCCGTGTGGTGGACCGACAAAACAGCTAAAATTTCTACAGTTATGGCATTAAAAACACGACTGGGGTGGCCTAAGCTGCGGCAAAACTTCTCGAAAAAATATAACACAAACTTGGCAAGAATCAACAGCCTTGAGAACGAACACAACAAGAATTCCTAAGCGGACACCTGAACATTTTGCAAATCAAACAAGGCATTTTCAGCGTTTTTAGCGGTATCAAAAAGTTGTGATGTCTTATGCAATTTAAACCCCGGGGGAATCTATATAATATAAGAAGCCCGCTCATTGGCCAGGCCAAAGTGGGAGATTTGAGCCGACGGAAAGTACCCTTCAGTGGTGCTCCTGAAACATCGCTGATATCTCACGACTGAGGAAACACGTCAGGCCATATTTTGTCATAGAGGTGTCTGAAGTATTTGTCTCCACATAACCCCCGATATTTTTCAGTGTCATGAAGAAAACATTGAAAAATCACCTATATTTTGAATCTATGTTCTATTTTACCGGTTAGACAGTGCTGGGCCGATACCAGGTATCGGAATCCCCGGGTTTAAGATTTTTTTTTTGCAATGGAAAAGAAAAATTGACAAAGAAAGGTACTTACAGGTATGTTAAGTGTTGTCGGTGAAGCGAAGTCGGCTTATGGCAGCTCGCTGTCCGCTCCCCCACTTATAGAAGAACTGGGTGCTTCAATATATGTAGCATACTATTATTAGATTTGCGTAAACGTCAATAGAATCAACGATTGTGATTGGTCAAATGTAGTGCTGTGAGTCACTTTCAAGTCAATTAATAGTGGCACATACCACTTATATTGTTGCACAGGGCGTAAAATGTACGTTTACCTGTCATATACAGACACGCACCAGTAGGCCTACGGTGTGTGAGAGGTGACCGACAAGGCGAAAATGTTACAATATCGTATTTCTTGTTAAGCTGTGATTAGATTAGTTTTCTCTATTGTACATATTTCTATGTTATCAACCATGTGAATCACATCGGTTTGAATGTGTTAATACAAAGCAGTCAAGCGTGCGGTGTTTGTCTGCAACACCCTGATGACCGACGCTCGTGAAATGTTAACTTTGGCAGATTTAAGATCAATGGCTGCCCAGGTATCACCGTACCACCCGGCGTCAGTACGGCGTAATTAGACAGTTAGACACGGTGTGAAGCATTTAAGCACACTTAAGCCATTCACAAGGTAAAGGATGCTGGGGGGTGCAGATTTTTACTGTACTAACAAGTTATGCATGTAAAGTACTTCAGAAAATGTTACGATGCGAAGAAACTGAAAAAGGCAACTTCCACCAGTCATTTTAGAAAATCAGGGACAGCTCATAAACAAAGGCATTACGGACGTCACCCAAAAGTGTCTAGATTATCACGACACGATGTCATTATGATATGATATAATATGATATCTATGTATCCAATATAACCTATTCACGCTCTACATCGTATTTTACGCCTCGTTCTCTTATAAGATCGGCGGTATTTTGCTTGAATTCGTCCTGCCCATTGCACAGTTCTTTTCGCCCCTTTAGGACATGACAGGTAAAGGATAGTAACCTTACAAAGGATGTAAGCTTGTTGTTGTAGCCAGGCCTTGAAGCATTTAAGCACAATTAGGCCATTCATCGTGTAACAGATGATGGGGGGAGGGGCAGGTTTTCACTTTACTATTAGTAACCCCCCTGTTCCACTAGGACGGCCCTCTCGCTGCGACTTGAATTGGATTTGCGTAGCCCTTCAATTCATAATTTGAATATTATGTAAAGTGTAAAAGTATGACTGAAAAAACAACAAAACACACAAAGCGTAAAAAGATTCGTCTTTTAATCTATGAAATTCGTTGAGCGCTCTGTAAAAATCTTAGATCGCAGAGAGAGCGCCGTCCTAGTGGAACAGGGGGGTAAGTAGTTATGTATCTAAAGTACTTCAGAGAATGTTACGATGCGAAGGTACTGAAAAAGGCATTCATTTTAGGTATGCATAGACAGGCCCTTGCGACAGTGCGGGGTGACGAAAAAGTTGTCCGTAGTTCCATAGGCGTTAATGATTAATTACCCATTTTTAGATTTATTTTAAGCGTACTGCTCCATTACAAATATAAAGATAACCAATGCCCCTACCCACCGTGCAAGGTGCACTGGAGTCAGGGACAATTGAATCGCAAGGTTGCCCATTACAAGTCACCAACCTTAGATACAATTGCAGAATATTAATTTCAAAGAAAAAAATTAAAAATTGACAAAAAAAATCATCATATAAAGCATCAGCTAGGGTCTAGAAGAACATTCTCATTGAAGAAGGTTAATTAAAAGACTGTTCTTATTGGGCAGATTATGACCCTATGTCACTGATGTTTATCATATCCGTTGAGAGAAGACAAGACTTTTATCAAGACATCACCCTTCGGGTTTATTGAGCTCCAATTGTTAACGTAGAAATACTTAGAATAGAATGAAAAAAATAGAATAGTATAATAAGATTCTGGTGGTTATGATTGTCTTCTGCAAAACTTACAAAAAATATCTTAAAATTTGACGAAGTTACAGATTACGTTCATACAATGCTCAGAGGGAGAGTTCAGTTGGGACGTCGCCAAGTAGGAACACCTGCAGGCTATATATCCATCTACTGTAGAAAATCAGGGACCGTTCACAAACGAAGCCTTTGCAGGTGTCAGCCAAAAGCGTCTAGATTATTACAACACAGGATATCATTATCTATGTATCCAATATAACATTTTCACTCTCTGCAGCGTATTTAACGTTTCGTTATCCGATAAGATCGGCGGTATTGTGATTGAGTTCCTCCCGAAAAATCGCACAGATGTTTACGCCCCTTCAGGACATGTCAGGTGAAGGTTAGTCACCTTTCAAAGGATGTCTGTTTGTTGTTCCAGTCTTGCCTTCAAGCATGTAAGGGCAATTAAACCATTGGCCATGTAAATGATGCCAGGAAAAAATAATTTTCACTGTATTGAGTAGTTTTGCATCTAAAGTAGTGCAGGAAATGTTACGGTGTTATAATAAGTAACTGGAAAAGGCAACTTCCACTTTCATTGTGACAAAACCACGAAAAAGTTACGACCTATCAGGGACTGTACACAACAACAGCTCTATGGGTGGCAGCAAAACGTCTTCATTGTCCCAAAATAGGATACCATATCTATGAATCTAATGTACCGTTTTAAATCTCTCTATTGTATTTTACGTTTACACGTCTTGTTCTCCTATCAGATCGGTGGAATTTTACGTGAGTTCCCCCACCCCCATTGCACAGATATTTTCGCTCCTTCCAAGCATGTGAGGTCAAGGACAGTCAACTTGCAAAGGATGTCAGGTTATTGTTCCAGGTTATTGCTTCAGCGGCATAAAAAAAAACCCTCCAATAATTGTAATGCCTGTACACCTCCTATCGAACAAACAAGCCTAATCAGTTTGACTCATGACCCTTAAGCTTGTCACATACTCAGGTGACGTTTGGACAGAAGGCGCCTCAAGGCATGATTTAGGCCCTGTTCAAACCAAATCGCTCAAAGCGCTTTCGATGTGGTTTGGACGGATTCAGGATTCATGTGGCTCCATCTGAGCGTTCCGAATCGCATTGAAAACGCCCCGATCCCAAACAACATCTGGAGGTAATTTCGAACCGCCTTGACTGGATCGCGATTTGTGTCTAAACGCAATGTGGTTTCACCGGTTTACTTTGCATATTGGCCTGGTCATGGATTACTGGCTGATATTTCTGTATTTACATGCAATGCCAAAATCTACGTGGCAGCAAGTTTAAGAGCAGTAATGCCCAAATAATGTACTCATTCTAGAACGACCTTCACTGCCTCTGGCAGGACCACGTCGGCATTCGGCCCGGGTACGCTGGGAGGGGGGCACCAGTTAACAGGTCGTTGACCACTGACATTGATAATACGCTACACATGTACCTTGCGTGTTTTCATCAAACAGCAATGAATGTAGTTTAGGCGAATCGTGCTCGGGCACAGTTTAGAAGGAACGTTTGGCACGTGGACCAGATGTATGGAATGTGGTTTACCTGAATCGCGCTCAAAGCGACTTGGTTTGAACGGGGCCTTACAGACCTAGGCCCCGTTCAAACGAATCCGGTAAAGGCGCATTCGATGTGGTTTGGCCGAATTCTGGATTCATGTGGCTCCATCTGAACGCTCCAAATCGCATTGAATGCGCATCGATTCCAATCCACATCTGGAGGCGGATTCAAACCGCCTTGACTGGATCGCGAATTGCGTCTGAACGCGCCGATGCGCATTCATCAGGTTTACTTTGCATATCAACCCGGTCATTGACCTTGGGGTCCACAAATAACAAGTGGCGGCGTCGGCAACGAATTCTTACAAGGGCCACCCGTAGCCTGCGTCTCCTTCGTACTCCTCTGAGCCGGTTGCAAGCGATTATCCATAAAAAAAACACGACAACTTGTAGGGCATAATACACTTTCACCCCTAACCTCTAACATTGGCAAGACGCCACCTTGTGTGTTTTCATCAAACAACAATGAATGTGGTTTAGGCGAATCGTTCTCGGGCACGGTTTAGAAGGAACGTGTGGCACGTGGACCAGATGTGAGGAATGTGGCTTGCCCGAATCGAGCTCAATGCGCATTCGTATGAACGGGGCCCTACATACATTGTGTCGTCCGTATTAGGCCTGATACCAAATATTTTCCTTGTCGCGTTTCCTTGTGACACCTGGCACCTACACAGGCACCTGAGCTAAAGATGGGTGGGTCTTCACAGTGATTCGTCACAGTGAGACCTAAGTAAACTCAATCAAGAACAACAGGTCCGTACCAAGAGAAATCTTTTGTTCCAGTCAGATATGCAAGACAAACCGCAGTAACGTTTTTTATCATTAAGAGAGAGTGGGGCAAAGGACGAAGCTCCCAGTGAAAGATGATTAACTTTGCATGTCCCTGTAAAGTGTGTGGATAATTCAATAATGCCCTATTAGAAAAAAAAAGTTTTCACTGATGTCGGGACGTACGAGGACTGGCACGTGCCTTGTCCAGTGGTCAGTCACTTGTAAGTTGAACTCAGAAACAAGGGCCCGCCAAATAAGTTCTATGGGTGACATCATCAACAGAGTCTAAATATTATCTCATTGCGTGAAAAACAGAATTACTTAAGTTGAAGCTCAACATAGAGATTATCAAACGTTGTAACAAGAATTGAAGTGACAAAACATGGTATCACGGTCACGAAGGTTCTTTTTATCCTTGTAGTTAAGAAGGGCAGAAATAACCCTAGTGTAGTACATAATTGCCTATATATAAATGGTCAGGTGGTCCTTATGTCGAGGTGATCACTAGTACAGGTTTGACAGTATATCAATGACCAGGTGGTCATTATCTAGAGGTGGTCACTATTAAAGGTTTGACTGAATATCAATGGCTAGGAGGTCCTTATGTAGAGGTGGTCACTAGTACAGGTTTGACTGTATATCAATGACCAGGTGGTCATTATCTAGAGGTGGTCACTATTAAAGGTTTGACTGAATATCAATGGCAAGGTGGTCCTTATGTAGAGGTGGTAACTAGTCCAGGTTTGACTGCATATCAATGGCTAGGAGGTCCTTATGTAGAGGTGGTCACTAGCACAGGTTAAACTGCATATTAATGACCAGGTAGTCATTATCTAGAGGTGGTCACTAGTAAATGTTTCACTGTATATCAATGGCCAGGTTGTCCTTATGTAGAGGTGGTCATTGGTACACGTTTGACTGTACATCAATGACCAGTTGGCCTTTATTTAGAGGTGATTACTAGCACATGTTTGAATGCACTTCCTCTATTGGTTATTGACTCCGTATCTAGGCAACGCTTTAAGAGTTGATTTCATACTTCAATGTTATTGAATAGTACTAGTGACTTTAGCTTTTGCGAGGAAATTCTTAATTAGCGTAAAGGCGAGTGTTTTTTGTTAGTCTTGACGATATTATATCAAAAGCAGACAGACACAAGTTGACCAAAGAAGTGGGTATAAAATGGTTTAATACCGTGTTTTCTGCCTTACAGTAAAACCGCTACATAAAATTCCAATCAATAGCAGTTATACAATCAAATGGAGTTTGCTGTAGAATGCATTTAAGAGAAAATGACTTTAACTATGACATATTTTTAATTCTTTGCCCTTCCAGCTATTTATAGTCTAGAATGACTGTCTAAACAGGGGGCACTGAGCGTAGCATAATAAAGATTAACTACAGTAGTAAGCTAAATATAATACAGCAATGATATTTGGAATAACAACATTATAGTTTGCACTACTCGGTGAGTCAGACTCGTAAGGCGGCGGAGTGGAGTTTAATCGCTCGCGGGTAAGTGGTAACCCATCCTGACTCACGCCCTCTCCACTTTCCGTTGTGCCCTAGATGCGTAAACTCTCTAGGCCCTACACTCCAAGCAGAGGGTCGGGTTTGGGGCTTATTTTTGGCGTGTTTTTAGGCTTGGCAAACCTCTGCTTAGAGAGTATATGCCCAGCCGCGCTTTGCAATCCCTCTAGGGTCCGCCGCCCCAGCGAGTACGTATACAGCAATAGATAATGGGGAGGGCGTGCGTCGGGGACGCATTACTACTCGACCGCGCGCACTTAAACCCTCCGCCCGCCGCCTAACTAGTCTAACCCCAAGGGTAACTTTGCACTGAATTTGAAATCTCTGATTTAGTACCTACAATCCTTACAGAAGCCCCGAAACTCGGCATCACTGTGTGCCGCACACAACCGTCTGGTCTCCCGTACAGCCGTCCTACCCTCCTGCCTCTGTCCCTTCAACAACTCCCGTACGTTCTCGGGCAGGGCGCCAACTCCCTCGGGCGGGATGGCCACCTGACGCTGACAGACAGGACAGGTCATGTCCGATGCCCCTCGCACGTACTACTCCAGGCACGCCTGACGGAAGGTATGCCCGCAAGGTAACAACTTCGGCGTCTTGAAGTCTTTAAGTCCTCACGTGAGTTCTTCTGTCGGTAGATCTGTTTTTCCCCTTCTGTCGTTCTTGTCTCTTCATTAATACCTTTGGAAGGATTTGTGGTTTGGTCTTGGTTGTTAGCAATGCTATTACTCCTGAGCCACAGGGTCAAGAGTTAGAATTCCTCACCTGCCGTTGGTGTTCTTGAACTATTTTTAGTCTATTTCGAGGGGATGTTAAGTCCATTTCTTCCTAAAACTAAGAGGTTGATCTTTTAAATGGATATAATTGATGACATGTTAAACTCCTGATAATTCTGACTCAGTGCAGATAAGGCAAACAAAAAAACTTCACCTAGAGATCCAGTGATGCAATGCAGTGTTCACACACCATACAACGCTTTAAAGTAACTATATGTATAATCAATTATATACGCATACACGTATACAAAATATAGGTGGAATATAAGTAACCTGCAAGTAAATGTACAAACCAACTGCAAACAACTGTCCCCTAGCTTTAGATATAATATTTAACTATCAATATATAAAGCCATCACGGTCAATGTCTACATTATTAAGTAGAATGTTTATCTGTGTTTGTTGAAGTCATTATGAAGCAAATTTGACGGTCACAGTAGCGACGGATTGCTCATTTCATGACGAAAATTGGGTAAGTCCAATTTCTTGTGCTAAAAAGTTACAGTTCAAACTTGCTTCATAATGTCTAAAATGTGTGTATGTAGTGGTTAATCTAAAGGCCAACTAATGAGGCGATGATAAAAGTCAACTAATCAAATCAATCAATTATCCAACCAATTGATGAACGCCTGAGCTAATTCATTGCCTGAACAGATTCTGGTAGTGGCCACTGGACTCGGGTGGTTGGGTGGTTTCCATGGGAACTTAATACTCGTCACTTCCGCTTCCGGGTCGTTGTGACGCCTCCCTTGCGTCCGGATGTGGCAAGTTTTCGTTATGTCCGCTGGGATGGGGTGGCTGATCATGAACATTTAGTGGTTGGGTGGTTTCCATGGGAACCTCGTACTCGTCACTTCCGCTTCCGGGTCGTTGATTCAGCTCCAGGTGGTAGTAGCTACTGGGCTGGCCTGGTTGGACGGTTGATAATTGGATGGTTTCCCTGGGAACCTCGTACTCGTCACTTCCGCTTCCGGGTCGTTAATTCAGCTCCAGGTAGTAGCCACTGGGCTGGTCTGGTTGGACGGTTGATAATTGGATGGTTTCCCTGGGAACCTCGTACCCGTCACTTCCGCTTCCGGGTCGTTGATTCAGCTCCAGGTAGTAGCCACTGGGCTGGCGTGGTTGGACAGTTTGCGGCTGGAAGGTTTTCATGGGATACTCGTACCCGTCACATCCGTTTCCGGGTCGATGCTTCAGCTCCAGGTTGTGGCCACTGGGCTGGCGTGGTTGGACGGCTGGCGGCCGGGGGGGTTTCATGGAAACTCCGTACTTGTTACGTCCGCTTCCGGGTCGTTGTGATGCCACCTTTGCATCGTGTATGGTTTCATACACTCTATCATCATTGTCGCTAACGTCTGGAAAGAAGTAGTTATTGTTTTTGTTATACTCGAAAGGACATTTTTGTTTCACTGGCAATTTTGGGCAATTATTGACGGCACAACATTTGTAAGATCACATGAACTCTCGTCTGTAGCTTACAAGTATATAAACCTGAGATACTGGAACTGATAATTATCTACGTCAAGAAGGTTATCTTTTACCTTCGCCAAGAAGTTTATGTTTTCCGTAGGGCTTGTTTGTTTGTGTGTATGTATGTGTGTGTCCCTTTTAGCACGATAACTCGAGAAGCTTTGGATGGATTGTCATGAAACTTGGTAGGTGGGTAGAAATGGTCAGATTTTGAGCCCGCTGGAGTTTTTTCTGGTACTACAGCAAGTCGTCCGGTTTTCATATCTCGTGATCTATACATGGTAGATAACTCTTGTGCTCGGAAAGAATTGGCATTGGTTTGGTCCCCCTAGCAGCTTGTTCTGGAAAGGCAGGGCAGTTTGTTTAAAAATCTTTGAGGGAGGATAATTTAAGAAACGGCAGACGGATTGTCGTGATTTTAGTACGTACGTAGGTAGCTTAACTAATACTTGACATAACAAGATGACTATTTTGCAAATCGGAAGCTAATTTTCATAAATAATAAGGAAATTCTATAAATCTGTTGTATTCCATAATGGACTATGGAGCACTAGTAATATATGTAATTGAGAACGAAAGGAACACCTAAAGATGTAAATTATGTAAATGAAGACCATAATTTGCATAACCAATAGGGAATTGCTATGATTTCATAGTGGGAATTTCATACTTGCCACATAAGAAAGTTAAGTAAAGGTGAACATCAAGAAATATCATTTATTCAAACCATGACCTCATTGTCATAATTTATGAGGAAGTGCTATAGTAGCATTTTTTGTTATTAAGATAAGGCTGTCATTGGGGGGAGAATATGATCAACTAATATAATCCATAGTGAGAAAAATGTATAATTTCCTCACTCAGAACAGGTAACATCATTGGCGAAGGTATGAGGTCGTGGAACTCTTATTACACTCCATGAAGATGGTGTGTATAGTTTTCAGTCTGGATTATGTTTTTGTGCATATCTCAAGGTCTGTTTGATGGAATGCGTTCAAATTTGGCAGGTAGTTAGTTGGGTAAGAGTGGATTCTTTTGGACGACTTTAGGCCCCTGGTGATTGACCTTGGTACTGCAGTAAGAATTTTTTAATCTTCTGTTGGCACTGGAAGGTCTGTGGTTGTGATGTTAGGGTTGCATATAGTTGTTGACGTAAGGGTTTAGTGGTGTAAATTTAGGCCCCCTAGCTGTTTACTGTGGTCCTTCAGGATTGTTTTAATATCAATTCTGTTCGGCGCAATGATCTCAAGATCCGCTGTATGGATTGCGATTGCCTTTGGTACGTGGGTAGTCGCTGTGTGCCTTTGTGTTTTAGCGTGCATTAGAAGTTTGTTGTAGATCTGCAGTATGTATTTTGAAAAACTTTCACATTTTACACCCCTCCTTTATAATAGGTTGGTTTAGTCTGTGTTGTTTTTTTGGTAGGACATTGACCCCAAAGTGTGCCTTCAGGCTATTTTTATCCCCTGACAAGTAAACAAACCCGGATAATAGGACCATTAGTCTGATGTGCACAGTGTGTACGCCTGCAGGCAATATATCTTCCCTCTTATCATGCATGACCCCAGGCAGACTTCCCTAAGAGTTGCTTTCTTCCTAGCCCAGTGACCCATTTACAAAATGTTACAAATAATGCTGAATAATGTTTTAAAAAAATGGCAGAATGCTGTTACACATTTCTTCTGGGACACTACAATTACAAAGAGTTGAAGGCATTTCTATTGATAATGACTGTCACAATAATAACACTCTTGGTCACTCTATGCCACAACAGTTGAGTGAATATACAATGTTCTAAGAAAGACAAAAAATCATACTTGAAACCTGTTTATCGGAAGGAATGTACTAGTAGCTAGATTATTAACCACATCGCTTCTCTGGCTTGAACTGACGTGAGGTAAAAGCTACTACAATTATCATTATTATGGAGATCACGCGCCTAGCACACAAGGTTAGAGTTAAGGTGCCATGAAAACAGAAAAAAAAGATGAACACAAATTAAGCCAGAATATATCAACCACAATATCTCATGAAGTGATGATGTTTACAACTTCTTCTTGTTGATAATGTACTAAGTTGAGAGCAAAAGGAAAAATTCACCGCAACTATTTTACCTTAATTAAGATTTTGATCATTAAATGGGAGATTTTTTTCTACTAAATTTTCAAAATCAAAGGAAAGTCTACGGGTAAAGACACATATGACATAAATCTAGAAGCCTTTAAAAAAAAGCTACACGAGCTTAAAAAATACTAACAGAATAGCACTATACGTGGCTTGCTACACACCTGGCATCCAGTAGTAATACAGAAAGGAAATTTTTGATAAACCAGTCGCTGGCAAAACCTTGTTTCTTACCTCCGTCCTCCTTGTCCATGCCATCTTGTTTCTTCCGAATGAAAAAGACGTACACCAAGGCTGATACCAGAACCACGGCCGAAATCCCACCGACAACAATACCGACAATAGCTCCTGCACCCAATCCTGAAACTTAAGTAGGATTCCAATGCTTGAGTTGAAATCTTCTTGGTAATTGAATATTCTTAAGGATGTTCTTTAACATTACGAATCACTAACTTAGTCAAATTCAGGGCTACTTTTATTATTCAACATTTTCATCTACACCCTCTAGGAAATGAAAAAAAAATCAAAGGGAAAACTACCGAATTACACCGAGAAAGTCGTTTGTTGGTGTACATATGCGTACCGTATCTGGCACATTTCTCCCGACCTATTTATCTTATTTATCTAAAAAAGGAAAACGTTAAAAATACATCTGCATCGATATAACTTCGAGTTACCTGGACAAGACACCCCCGTGTTACATTCCTGTGTCTCCTGAGCGGGTCCGTCACAGTCTGCCCCACCGTTCTCTGGTGCAGGGTTGGTGCAGGTTCTGTCCCGAGTCTCCGTCCCGACTCCACACGTCACGCTGCAGCCAGACCCTGGGCCCCAGTCGGACCAACCGCCGTCAACTAATTGGAGACAAATTAACATGTAAAGTATTCTGGAAAAAACTGAAAGTTCGTTTTTTTAAAGCAAAAGTAAATTTAAAAAACAGTGGCGACGATTGGTTGTATTAGTGTTTTTGTTTTGTTTACCCCATTTGTTTACGTTGTAGTGAACGTTGAAACCTAACGCGTACGTTTACATGTCGAAATCGTGCTGAAACGTTCCTCAATCTTTACGTCGTATATGTGAGATGTTCACTCCCCAGTGAGCTGCATTAGGCCACAGAAAGTAAATTTTATGGATGACATCCTCCACCGACTCCAACATTAATGCGATTGGGCGAAAAAAACAAGGCGGGCAAAAAAAACAAGATTCTTACATTTTCAAATTTTGAGCTCGGAAGCCTTGTTAAACAAGAATTGAAGTGGCAAAACATGATGTCACAACCAACAGGTCTTTTGTTCCTGAAAAAAGAAAAGAGCTTGTCCTACCATGGGCTTGCAACTACTACACTGAGTATTCATATGCGATGGAATACCTTGGACTGTCTACACTTGCCATCCACCGTGAGCAATTGTGCCTCAAGTTTGCTGGATCCCTGATGGTCCAATAGACATTTACGACTATTTGCCCCTTTTCGGCATGTTGATCACCGTCAGAGAGCAAAACAGATTTCTTTTTTTTCTGAAATCAGGCGTAAATTTATTAACTAGATGTCACTCAAAGGACTCTTGCCCTTCTCAGAAGAGAACAGGGAAAGTGACTGAATCATGTACAAGGAAAGTGGAAAGCCAAGATACAAGAACTAACTTTTAGAATAACACGTGAGGTAGAAACTAACTATAGGATATATAATAATACAGTGCTAGAGCACCCTATTACATGCTCCCCTTTCAAAATGGAGCCGTCCCTGGCGACGTAATCATGTGGGTCACATCAGTATAAAGCTAGAGAACATACAAACATATTATAACATAGCAAGTAGGAATGGTTTACGTGTTATCAAGGATTATAAAAGCGACGCTCAACTTACAACATACAGGACAATACGATCGTTCCTTTACATACCAATTGTAACAGTACTCTATGAAGCATTTTCCATTCTATTGCCTTATCTCACATTTCACATGGGTTCTATGGACATCATAAGTTCAATTCCAGTTCATTTCATAATCTTCTTCTTCTCGAGGTTCTTCATATTCCATTTTCTTCTCGTCGTTCCTGGTTCATCCTCGGTCTCCTAGATTCGTCTGCGCTGGTAACCAGTCCCACGCCTTTTCTGCCTATAAGACACGCAGGTTCCGTACTTGCGTTGATCCTTCTGGTAGCATGTTACCCGGGGCCCTGTCGGATGTACCACCGGTGTAGAACACTTTGCGCTTTTAGAAGTTCCTGTTGAGGTTGATCGGCGAGCCGGTGACCTGGAGACGCAGGTGACACGGTTGGGGGTCCCCGATGAGCCGTGAAATCCTGCCATCCTCACGATAAGTCGTATTACAACGTAGGAAAGAACACAACGCCACAGTCTGACCGCCTTAACAAATCTAAATTCCTTATTCTTAACTCTAACGTCTAAGCTCCGGAGAATCCTCAAACTCCTTATTCCTTAAAATCCTTAACCTTATTTTCTTGAACCTCTTCTTCCCCTCAAAATTCTCTGAACGTGAATTAAACTTACCAATGCCTACCATCCATGCGTTAAACCATCTTCCTTCCAAAGAGCTGTCACTTAATATTTCTTTAACAGATCGATTAGCCTGACATTTCCTTGATTAGAACAAGGTAACAAGTGCAACTAAACAAGGATGTTAACAAGCCCGTCCGACAAAGCATAATCGCTCCATCTGAATGAAAATTCAGTCCCCGAGGTCTGGGTTTCCAAGGAAACGGTTAGCCTGCCAGAACTATGCATGTGTCATCCTGGTGATGAAAACAAATCTATCCTTTCATTCTGCCTATCCCAGTCCTAGTCAAGAAACATTGAATCTAACAACATACTAAATGTCTCGGCTTTGCTTTCCTATTCACAATCTCCGGTCTCAGTAAAGTTCTCACTTCTTACCCAGAAAATTCAAACTCCACTCATGCATTCTTAAGAATTACGTCAAAAACAAAATTGAAAATTTTAAGACATTACTGGTCATTTTCCCCCGCTTCTACCGACTTCACAACTTTTTTTCTTTGCTATTCAAGCGCCGAAACAGCCTTCCTAGAAATAAACATCAAAACTACTAGTAATCATTCCAGGTCATCCGATCTCAAAACTCAATCTTGTGAACGTCTATTTTTTTTCGTAATTCAACTCTGGTTTCTCCTGTTGGCCAAGATAACTTCAAGAACAGAATTTCACCATGGAAACAGCCAAACACACGAGGCTCCAAGGAAAGATGCCTTGACAAAACATTTTCTCTGACACAACCCTAACCCTAGATTTCTACGAACGTACATAAACTCTGAAAATCATTTATTTTTCCTTGCGCGAGAGGTCAGCTTTAACCCTAGTGGAGTCAATCTTTTGTTATGCCAAAACGAACGAACGGTCCAGAGCTTTTACAACTGCACAAGACTATCCCTACCAAAATGAACTACAATCCACACTCCCACTAAAACATTCTCACAATCCATTTCCAACCAACAGTCCTATCAAACGAAGCTTCCCTACACTAAAAAAATACACTTTCCAAGCGGTCAGACAACAACGTATGTGGTTCTACCTCCATTGTCAGCTGGAAGGCACTAACCCGTCGCTCTTCTTCGGCTGGTGTCATCTTTGGTAGCATCTTTGGTCTCTAGTCTTCTGTAGCGATGATGTTGAACTTGGCTCCTGGGTAAGGGTGCGCCAAGTATGGTGTAGTACGTGGTAGCGTAGTGGCCTTGGCTTCGATGGGTGCCCTCACAACGTTCGTAGAGATAGCTGCCGATCGTGTAGATGTACGTACGGACCCGAAGAAATGACACAGGAGCCAGTGGTACATAGAGACGTAACTGTATTTGTAAGGGTGTTAAAATGGCACTTTTGGGTGTTGTGCAGGAGACCGCCTTTGTTGGAATTTGCACTTCCTTGTCGTTGCCAGTATGATAATCTGGTCATGCAAATTCGAGGCTTTGAACCATTGGTACATCAAAGACACGTCATATATGTGTTAAATGTGGTATTGTTCCTCTTGCCAGACGACTGTCTGACTTGCAAACTGTGGCTTTGTCTGTGATTTGACAATAAAAGCTAGGGGATATGTGGATTGGGAATTCAGTCTGTGACAGAGAGAGCTTGAGAGAAGGTTGCAGAGAAAGACTGTCCCAGCCCCACGACTCCCGTGCGTGTGTATCGGCAATGCCTGTGTCCTGCGTGTGTTCTTGCTAGCCCTGTAGTTAGTTCCCCGCGCAGCATCCACAAAAGAACCGGAATAACACCTCGGTTACATTTGGCGACAAGGATGGGATGCTGTTTCAACCACCATCTAGGGGGACGCTGCAGGGCAGAGCCACGCCTGGACCAGGGGCCGTGCTGGAGACGCGCACGGGAGGGCAGGACCGACGCCGGCGACGAGCAGACCTCGGCAGGCCGAGTACGAGACGAGAGGCCATGGTACCACTGTTGGAAAGTCGCAAAAGAGGCGAGAGGTCGGTGTGGACCAGAACAGGCCGGGAGAGCCAAGACCCGGAGGCATCCGGGCCAGTGTCACAGTGACCGGGAGGAGACATCAGGCGACCGGACGGACTGCAGGACCAGGAGAGCCGGACAGAAATAGTGAGTGTGCCTGTGTCGTGTTGGAAATGAGAATGCCATGTACGCTCTGACTGACCGCCTATCTCGAAGTTGCAGCATAATTTGAGTTTCCTAGATAGGTAGCATTTTAAAAGTAGAAAAAAGCGTGTGAAGAGTTGGGATCGAATGGATTTAGAGTTCCGTCTCGCGTTGAGTTAACTTTCAGCAAGGTTTAGAGGAAAGGTTAATTTTCAGTTGGAAGTTGTTGTCTCTTTCTCGAATGTTTGATTCAGAAACTTGTTGTGTTGAAACTTGGATATGTTCGTCTGGCATTTGTTATAGTCTCTAGTTGGAATCTGTGAATGGTGGTGTTATCTCCGGGGAAACCCAGACCTCGGGGGTTGGACTTTAGTCCTTCAGGGGGTTACATCGCCCGGGTTAGAAAAAGTCTGTTAAAGTTCGTATTTTTCGCCAGATGTTTATTTGTAAGTTTGTTTTAGTATTGGTTTATCTTTATGGAGTTTTGATGTTTTGTGTCCGAAGTTTGGCAGTTTCCCAAAGGTTGACAGTTTGAATATTTAGCAGTTAGTATGGAGCCTTTGTTGTCTTTGTTTGTTGTCTTTGGTCGTTGTCTTTGAAAGCAATTGTTTATCACACATGTAATTCAGAGTTAGAGATCTTTAGAGGTGACATGTATGAGATTGTTGAAATGTTTTCCATGGAATCGACGAGAATAGTTCGACAGGAGCTCTACCGACTGCCACGGTTGAGCAGGGGGATTGTCTGTTGTCCCAAGGTGGCCCTACGGACTCCTGAGGTAGGATGTGTATTGAGCGGGCCTGGTTCGAGATTTGAGATGGTTTTAGGAAATTTGGATAATAGTCTTCTACAAAACGGTCTCTGTATAGCTAGGAAGATACTGGAAGCAGTTTTCACTTAGTCCGAAGAGTTTTGATAGGTCGGATAGGCCAGGCGGTCGGTTGTGGGTACGTACGTGTGTGTTCTCTCTCCATAATCCCTGCATCGGCCACACCGGGCACGAGAGTGATGGCGGCAAGGTGTCCCAGGCACCCGTTATCCATGTCCAACCAAGACGGGCCGATCCAGTCAAGTCCCACACCGGGAAGCCTGACGCAGCTGAGTGAATTGCCGAGGAACCTTCTCCATGAAGGCGGTAATGGAGCTGCACCAGCAGGAGGATTCGGGGAGGACGAACGAAGGGAAGGGGGAAGAGCAGCATGTGACGTGGGCGCGGGCGGCGCTCCGGGATCGAGGAGGCCGTCAGGAGGCGGAAGACAGAGGAAGTGCGTGAGATGTGGGAGACAAGGTGCTGAGGATAGCAGAGGAGCAGGCCGGGGAATAGGCACTGCAACATAGCGACCCAAACGACTGAGACTTAATCCACACTTGAATAATCTCGTGGACTGATAGTACATTCCTATGTGAACTGTTGAGCAACTTTCTCTATGTAGCTTGTACCATATTTTGAAATGTTCCATGCATTTTGCTAAACGATGCAGTGTATCATGTATCTTGTGAAGTCACCATGTATTTTTTTAACTTTTGTTGTATGAGGTAGTGTCTCATAGTTGATTGTCGATTGTCGATTTTGTATTTGTTATTTTGTACATGTATTTTAAAAGAAAGCCGATGTACGCTCGCCGGGACGGCTCGCATTAAACTAGGGGTGCATGTAAGGGTGTTAAAATGGCACTTTTGGGTGTTGTGCAGGAGACCGCCTTTGTTGGAATTTGCACTTCCTTGTCGTTGCCAGTATGATAATCTGGTCATGCAAATTCGAGGCTTTGAACCCTTGGTACATCAAAGACACGTCATATATGTGTTAAATGTGGTATTGTTCCTCTTGCCAGACGACTGTCTGACTTGCAAACTGTGGCTTTGTCTGTGATTTGACAATAAAAGCTAGGGGATATGTGGATTGGGAATTCAGTCATTTTTGCGACTCCAGGAAGAATAGATTTCATGTAAATCTAATGGAGATCAAATAAACCAAACCAAAGTCTGTGACAGAGAGAGCTTGAGAGAAGGTTGCAGAGAAAGACTGTCCCAGCCCCACGACTCCCGTGCGTGTGCATCGGCGATGCCTGTGTCCTGCGTGTGTTCTTGCTAGCCCTGTAGTTAGTTCCCCGCGCAGCATCCACAAAAGAACCGGAATAACACCTCGGTTACATATTCTCTTCTCTCCCTTGACTAGAACTCCCGAACTGACTTACTACAAGATTGCATGGGTTTTTATATCCTCTAATCGCCTACGTACAGATTTCTTGGAAAAAGTTACTTATTTCCTATTACAGTCATTATATGAATCATTGGTCATCACTTCCTCAGACCTTAGTGGACAAGCCCTCAGCCATTCCCAAATAAGGCAATGTCCAAACACTGGACCCTAGACCTCCAACTGACAGGACCCCATTACGTCTGCCCGGGTCATTAACTAGATGTCACTCAAAGGACTCTTGCCCTTCTCAGAAGAGAACAGGGAAAGTGACTGAATCATGTACAAGGAAAGTGAAAAGCCAAGATACAATAACTAACTTTTGGAATAACACGTGAGGTAGAAACTAACTATAGGATATAAAATAATACAGTGCTAGAGCACCCTATTACATGTATCACTCACCTCCCGACGTCGCGCAGTAGGCCAGGTTGCAGGTTGGAGCCCTGGGTAGTTTATACACGAAATAGCCGGCGCTGCAGGCCCGCACCTGGATGGTTGTTTGCCGATAACAGGTGTTACTGGGCCAGTAGGCACATGCCTGGCGGGAGACTTCTCCGTCAGCGAGGGTGGGGTGTTGTCCGTTCATCCACATTGCGGAAGCGGTGCCGCATCTGCGCAAGCTTGGGGGCGCTTTTGTAGGCATGACAATTCCTGCAGGCTCCATGAAGCGGTACCGCTCTCCGGCAAACCCGCTATCACACTGATTCCCGCCGTTCACATTGTTCACGCTCCTCCACGCCTCATCCAGGACAATGTAGTCGCTGCATGGATCTGAAGAAACAGGAGCGGATACAATCTGCTATCCGAAACTGACATTCTAGATGTTAGAATCTATCAATGTAAGTTTGACATTGGGTTTTGTCACTAGCAGGTACATGTATTACAAAAAAAAAACTTTATAAATTCTGTTATCTTACAACGATTTTACGATCATAATATCTAGTGACGTTTGTGCTGTCACAAAATCGTTAGGCAATGCGTTTAAAAGCGCACAATATCTATCAACATTTGCATCAATGTGCACGACCACAGTAATGAATTATTAATGTTTCTATTTGGGCGGCCCCGAGATACAAGTTAGCACGGGCAAAATTCTGGAGGCCTGGCCAGAAAGTTTTATGTGAATGGTTGCCAGGTGCAATCTGTGCAACATTTTCAAACTCTGAGCTTATAAGCCTTGTTAAACAAGAATTGAAGTGGCAAAACAGGATATCACAACCAGCAGGTCTTTTATTCCAGTATTCAACAGTATCACATGTCCTTGTACATGTGTACGTATCTCAATTAATTAGAGCAATTGTAGAAAAGAGCTTGTCCTACCATGGGCATGCAACTACTACACTGAGTATTCATATGCGATGGAACACCTTGGACTGTCAACACTTGCCATCCACCGCGAGCAATTGTGCCTCAAGTTTGCTGGATCCCTGATGGTCCGATAGACATTTACGACTATTTGCCCCTTTTCGGCATGTTGATCACCGTCAGAGAGCAAAACAAATTTCTTTTTTTCCGAAATCAGGCGTAAATTCATGTGCGCGCTGATATCATCCATAAAAATCACTTTGGCCTTATGTAACACTATTAGGACGATACAAAAAGTCAATTTTCCGGTCATTTCTTTACATTATTATCTCAGTATCGACTGTAATAACTAGTAATACTATTTTGTAAGATTAAGAGATAAGTGTGTTCACAGGTGATCAATCGCCGTTATTAGTTGAAAGAAAAATATTTGAAACATCGAGCTTGAACATATTGTTTCTAGTTCTTTCTTATTAACATTTAAAAGAATGTCCTTTTTTCTCTCGATAGAAAAAAAACCCAAACATTTGAAACATCTTGATCAGACAAGACAGCTATTTTCTGTGCAAAAAGAAACAAATTAACGCCTTAACTTCTCGGCCCAAAGACCGCATGGCCAAAGGCTACCTCAAAAGCAACTCTCTAGGGAATGCATCCGTGCAATTTTTGAAATTCTTTCAAAGCGATCGTAGTACTTACAAAAATGCCTCTGCCATACTTACACAAATACCTCCGCCCTTCAGGCGTCGACAAAAATACAAGCTGATTCAGTACTAACCATCAATATCCGAGACCACCTGAGAGCTACCCTCACTGGCGTCAGTTGATAAATGGCAACCGTTACTAGGACAGGAAAAACGGTAGTGTTTCCCAGTATACACATTGTATACATCAAGCTGAAAATGATAAAAAATATTAATAACATCAACATTAAAAAACATTAGGAATTGGTTTCAAGCTAAACAGAGATGAGTGTGCTGACGGACAAATTAATAGTGTATATATTAACTTACCCAGTCTAGTTTGAGCCAGTCGTGTCCTGAAATTGTAAGTCGAAGTCGCGTGGGATCACCGAAGTTGGAAAATTGAAGTCGTCGATTGTACTCGGTCCTTTGATGTTTTGCATGTAAGAAGATAAAAATCAAATTAACAATTTAAAGGGCACACTCGTCTGAAGGGTACAGGTTTACATTTGTGTGTGATGTCAACATGCAAAAGTAGCTCATCTCATTGTCACCAAATAATGAACACAATAAACTACAAGTTGTATTTAAAAAAGCGTACGCGTCTTACCGAACTCAACCTAAATTGTCTCTTACTTGAGAAAGACGAAACATCATGTCGAGACTACATAAAGCAGCTAAGTACGAGCTACACGTATCTGATATTACCTACCCGGCTGCTCTAAGTCCGGATACAGTCGTTGTTGTGCAGACGCCATTACAATCATCGGAAAAGATTTCGACTGTCAACGAATCAGTACTGCCAGAAGCGGGTGCAGTGTTGGTCTTGATAGTTAGGCCGTGATTCACTGTTGGATAAAGACAACATACAATCAGATTATGAAGAATTTAAACTGTTCTCCAACTCATAAATTTCACTCACCGGAATTTTCGACTGAATCACTCAGTCTTCTTCAGCTATCTGACCCAAATGCTGTGGACACGTGATTTCTCGCACGTGTGACGTCAGCAAAGGGTCAAAGGTTGTCTGAAGTCGATATCGCCCCCGTCCCGGTTGAACGAAGGACTTCAGCCAACCTTTAACCATTTGCTGACGTCACACGTGAGACAAATCACGTGTCCACAGCATTTGGGTCAGATAGCTGAAGAAGACTGAGTGATTCAGTCGAAAATTCCGGTGAGTGAAATTTATGAGTTGGAGAACAGTTTAAATTCTTCATAATGTAATTTACCAACTCAGATGAACTGTCATGCTAACATACAATCAGATCTTGTATAAAGCGGCCACCTTTCTCGGTCCCTTAAAATTTTCCTATAACGCGACTGCAATGAATTAGGACTGTCAGAATGAACAGAAGTGCTGGTCTTGAGCGTTAGGCCGTGATCCACTGTTGGATAAATCAACATACAATCAGATCTGGTGCGGCGACCACCTCCTTAGGCGACCACCTTTCTCTGTCCATTGGATTTTCTCATAGACAAATGCATTAAGGACGACCACCTGCGAACGTCTGGCATGTTCGTTCTTCATCGTCAATGACCCAGCGCAACAGTGTTAAGTAACGACACCCCCGTAGTAACTATATTTGAAGTAACAATAATCTTCCTCTGTAGGACAATAATAACTGTAACCAATGATCCTTCCATATTGAGCTGTAACCAGCTCTGAGCAAAATGTCTCTTTAACATCACACGTCTTTAACTATAGTCATTTCGTAATTTATCCGAGTCATCATGATCATTGATCAAATTTCCATTCACTCTTCGGGACAAATTTCCTTTTGCTCTTCAGAAAAATAACATTTCCTGTCGTAGATTATTTCACACTAAGGCCAATTAGAGCCTGAAAAGGAAACATAAAAATGCAAGTCGATTCAGTACTAACCATCTACATCTATGACCACCTGGCGGCTACCCTCACTGGGATCAGTTGATAAATGGCAACCGTCACTGGGACAGGAAAAACGGTAGTATTCCCCAGTATAAACGCTGTACACTTCAACCTGGAAAAAATGTTAATATCAGCAGAATAGAAAAAATTAGGGATTAGTTCCAAACTAAACAGAAATGAGTTTACTCACAGATAAGTTAAAATACTATTAGCTTACCCAATCTAAGATGAGCCAGTCGTCTCCTGAAGTTGTAAGTCGAATCCGCGTGGGATCACCAAAATCCGAAGCGTTAAAGAATCGATTGTACTCGGTCCTTTGATGTTGTGCATGTGAGAAAACAATCAAAGATTCCTTATATGAAGGGCACATGCTTGTGAAGTACAAACAAAAGTAACTACTCCATCTAATTGTTACCAAATCATGAACATAAAAACTACAAGAAAATACAAGTCGGTTTTAAATAACTATACAGGTCTCATTTAACTCTAGGTAAGTTTCCTGTTACGTAAGACAGACAAACAGTCGAGACCACATAAAGCAGCTATGTACGGGCTACGCGTATCTGATTTTTTTTTTTTTTTATTCCAACATGTAATGACAAGACGTGGTGACGGCACACTCAAGTTTTTTCAACTTATTTTAATACCGCCACCAACTGACAGAGGACAATACAATACAAATATACACCTGGGTGAGGTGAGGAAAGTTGTGTAAAGTGCCTTTCCCAAGGGCACAAGATCGGGGGCATGGCAGGGTTCGAACCCGGGACCTCTTGGTTCCGAGTCGAACACGCTACCATTTACGCCACACGACCCCACCTATCTGATATTACCTACCCGGCTGCTGTAAGTGCGGATACAGTCGCTGTTGTGCAGACGCCATTACAACCGTCAGAAAAGATTTCAAATTTCAACGAATCAGGACTGCCAGAAGCGGATGCAGTGCTGGTTTTGAGCGTTAGGCTGTGATTCACTGTTGGATAAAATAACATACAGTCAGATCTGATAAGATTTTTCTATATAGTAAGTATCTTTATACCACATGTAATAATACGCTTCATCTGTATGACAACAGCAGCTGTACGTAATTAACCGCTGTCGTATCGAGGAACAGCTCTAAACAAGATGTTTCTTTAACATGTCACATTTTTTAATTATAGTCCCTTCTTAATTGGACAAATTTCCCTTTTCACTTTAGGCAAACAAACTTTTCTGTCAGAGATTATTTCGCATTTAAGGTAAACCAACTAAAGCCAAAAACGAAACATGCAAGTCGATTCAGTACTAACCATCAATATCCAAGACCACCTGAGCGCTACCCTCACTGGCATCAGTTGATAAATGGCAACCGTTACTGGGACAGGAAAAACGGTAGTGTTTCCCAGTATACACATTGTATACATCAAGCTGAAAAAATATTGATAACATCAACATTAAAAAAACACTAGGAATTGGTTTCAAGCTAAACAGAGATAAGTGTTCTGACAAATAAATGTTTATTTGTTCGTTTGTTTTTTTATTTATTTTACCAGGGGGGAACATGTCGGCTGAGGGCGCTTTTCCATGTGCCCTGGGGGGAAAACCCCAAACAAAAGCACTTACATCAGAATACAACAAAAGTAACAAATAAATTAATAAATTAAAGTAACTTAAATAACATACATGATACATAAAATCATACTACACTTAGAAATAAACAAACTTGATAATAATACTAATAAAGCACAGAAAACAAACTAATTGAATATGGCAAATAATGTAAATAACATTGATAAAGTAACGAAGTTTGCATATCAATGTTAATGAACAAAAAGAAAATTAACAACAAATAGAAATCATATTAACTGTTGAGTGATGAAAAGGTGGTCTTGAAGGCACAGAGAGTTTTTGCGTTTCTGACATGAGTAGGAAGTGAGTTCCAGAGGACTGCACCAGAAAAAGAAAGCGATCTCTTTTTGTACTGCAAGCGTGCATTTGGCAGCTGAAGTCCCCCCTGTGTGCTGAGTCGGGTGTTGTGTGTGTGGGTACCAGCGGATGTAGTGAACAGTTGAGAGATGTGTGGAGGTGACATTCCATTGAGTGCCTTTAACATGAAAATAGTCTTGGTTCGATTGTGGTGCTGTGTTACCGAGGTCCAGCCTAACAAGTTCAGGACAGTTGCACTGGGAGTGTAGCGGTCGCACCCTAAAACTACTCTACCTGCTCTATCCTGCAGCATTTGTAGTAGTCTACATGCCCCTTACCTCCCTGGTCCCATACAGTGCTGCAATATAGGATGTGGTTTGAGGAACAACGTGTTGTAAATTGTCAGTAGCGCTTGTCTGTTTAAGTATGGTCTCAAGCTCTTCATAATTCCAATTGTTTGAGATAGCTTGTTGGACACATGAAGAAAGTGGTCGCTCATGAGTAGGGCATTGTCAAGCATAACTCCTAGGTACTTGAACGTGTCCACTTTCTCCAATTCTGTCCCAGTTAGCGTAAGTTGTAAGTGCTGGTCAGCAGGTCTGGATCTGTGCGAACTAACCAGCATCGATTTGCATTTCGAAGTATTTAAAGAAAGTCTGTTTGCGAGAAAGTCTGTTTGCGAGGATCCATTGTACTAACCGGGTAGAATCATTCTGGAGTGTTTCCTGTATCATCTGTATACTACGGTGTGAATAGTAGAAAATGGTATCATCCGCGTACATAGCCACATTGCATGACTGTATACAATTGGGGAGATCATTTATAGAAACGATGAAAAGAAGGGGTCCAAGAATGGACCCTTGCGGAACGCCGCAAGTCACATGAGATGGTTTCGACAGGACTGAGTTAAGGCACGTACGTTGCAACCTGACAGTCAAGTTAGATCAATAGGTTATATTGTAACTTACCCAGTCTAGGATGAGCCAGTCGTCTCCTGAAGTTGTAAGTCGAAGTCGCGTGGGATCACTAAAGTTGGAAGCTTGAATTCGTCGATTGTACTCGGTCCTTTGATGTTGTGCATGTGAGAAGATATAATCAAAGATTAATTATTATGAAGGACACACTTTAGTGAAGGGTTACAGGTTTACATTTCTGTGTGATATCAACATGCAAAAGTAACTCATGCATCATAGTGTCACCAAATCAGGAACACAAGAAACTACAAGTAGTTTGTAAAAAGCATACGTCTCATCAAACTATAGGTAAACTGTCTGTTACTTGAGAAAGACAGGAGACTACATAAAGCAGCTATGTACGGGCTACACGTATCTGATATTACCTACCCGGCTGCTGTAAGTCCGGATACAGTCGCTGTTGTGCAGACACCATTACAATCGTCAGAAAAGAAATCGACTGTCAACGAATCAGGACTGCCAGAAGCGGATGCAGTGCTGGTCTTGATAGTTAGGACTGTTGGATAAAGACAACATGCAATTAGATCTGGTATACGGCGATCACCTCCTAAGGCGACCGCCTTTCTCGGTCCCTTCAAAATTTCCTCTAACGCGACCGAAACTAGCATGGATGGTGTGGCGACCGCATGTTGCACTTTCATTGCCTTATTATTTACCAGCATTTGACCGTGCTCTTTCAAAGTATGATGATTCACTCCACTGCCGTTGCTCAACGGCCATCCCGACACTGGGAAAATGCGTTTTTAAAGTCTTAAAAATCCACAATTTGCCCCCGAAACCCCCTAGATTGTTAGCGGTTTCCCCTCAGGTCCGATCATGAACCTTGGCTGACGGAAAAAAATCTAGTGTCTCGGCGCGCTATCACTGTGACTTGTTGTACTTCTTACATATGCCACTCTCCATGTGCCTGGAGATAACTTTATACATATGCCACTCTACATCTGCTTGAAGATGACTTAATAGTCAATGAATGCTATCCTATATCTGCTTGGGGATGACAATAAAGAGACCATGAATGCCACCAACATCTGCTTGGAGAAAGCGTTATCAAAAGAAGCACATGCAGGCTTAGCCAACAATCGAACATGGACTGAAACGGGACCATGGTGACTGTTGTTTCAAATCGTTTTGCCACCTTTTATTTGAAAAAAAAGCTGGAATTTTGGCCGGTTATCACTGTGACATGTTGTAACGGTACATCTTACAAATGCCACAATGCATTTGCTTGGAAACAACTCTATACATATACCACCCTACATCTCTACACTACAAATTGTGACAAAACTGTTTCTCAGACTGTCTGTTTTAATACAACCGAACACTCAACAGGTTAACCATTTTTAGTATAAAAATTGTACAAAAAGTACACGAAGGAAAACCTAACCCTAACCCCATAACAACCCAACCCTAATCCTAACCCTAGCCATGGCGACTCTAGAATAGGGCGATCCCTACCCCCATGGCAGGCCCAACGCCGATTGGGTAGTAAACAATACGACGCCTTCCCACTCCACGCCGATGGCCTGAGTGCGGTGTACACGCATCTCTACACCATAAAACCAAATAAATGACATATCTTACTGTTCCTCAGAGTGCCTGTTTTAATATAACCAAAAACTGAACAGGTTACTTTATAAATTGTCCAAGAATCACGCGAAGGAAAAACTCACCGATTTCGATGTGAATGCCCGTGTGACTTGGGTGTCGCTGAATTCCTTAACATATGAAATACAAAAGAAAACAATTTTCATATTCTCGGGTTATACTACAAGCAAACAAATCCACAAACAAACGGCGCTGATAAGTGACCTTTTTGGCAAAGGTTTAGGATAATGGTAAGTATATAACATATACAATTTATCTTTTATAACCATCGGCCTACCACAAAACCGCAAATAAAACGGTCTATCCTATACAGTGCAGAGAACAGGAAATGCAAGTAGATGACTATTGCAAAGGTCTACCTGCAAAGACTTGCACCTCACACAGGGTTAGTGCTCGGGGGTAACCGGGCAGACGGATACCGACGTACCGTCCCACCATCCCCTGACATAAGATGGAAATAGACGGCTGGTTCACGGCGATTTGATGATCACCTCCACACTTGGGGTTCACGGTGACCTGGTCGGAATTCCCGATGTGGATGTTGAAGGGGTTGATTCGTTCCGGACAACAGTCCTGGCGGTTGAATATGACCACCCTGTGAACAGTATTGAAATACATAAGAGCTATATGTACACATAGCAAGCTACAACAAAGCTCACCCCAATCCTTCCATGTTAGTGCTCACCAAAAGTGAAGAAAGTGCCTGGAGGCTACCTCTGAGAAGGAGCTGTACGGGCAACCTCCGTGGGGGAGCTCTGCAGAGCTAAGGGCTGTTTGAGCAACCTCCGTGGAGAAGCTCTGCAACCATATGGGGGTTGCTCGTACAACCCCTATTGCTACCTCTGGGGCACTTGGAAATTGCTTTTGTACGTACGTCTGACAGTGATTCCTGTATAGAGGGAAATGTTTTTTGTAATAAAAAAAAAACTCTGATGATGCCACAATTTGAAAATGGAAGTTATGTTTCGTTTTCAAAAACACGATGACTTACACCAAGGAGGTTTTTTCCTCCTTGCTTATATTTACCTGTCAATCGAAAACGATTGTCCAAGATCCACCCACCACATGGGGTTGGGTTCGTTCCCATTGTGTTGACAGGAGTCTTGGAAGTAGTCAGTGTTGGTGTTCCCGTCTACCGCAAGACCAGCAAACTTACCCCACACCACGGATGTTTGGAACGCCGGCTTCCCTTCAGCGATGTTATCCACTGCAAGTAAAATGTTTATTGCCTTCGTAAGGAGAGTATGTTTTCGGTTTGGCCATGGTGGAGTGTCTGTGGTGCGTGTCTGTAAGAATGTCATCGTCATAAATCAAGTTGTCGTCGACGGATCTTTATGATATTTGGTATGAGGATAGCTTTTGTAAAAATAAAGGTTAAGTTAAAAAATGGTACACCTGTCTGATTCCAACGGTACTACAGCGGGCTTTTTGATGAGGACACAGATCTTTTTGACTGGGTAAGTATGATTCAATTACCCTATAGCCTAAAAGCGACCCAAACTTCTGGGACACTGAAAAACGTAGTGGGCATAGGGCTGTCTAAACTAAGGTTTCCAAAGATTGCCTGAGTCGTGCTACAGTTTCGATAAGTCGGTCTTGTGCTTTGGATCGGTAAAGTGTAATTTTTAGGTGTTTTAGAAAAGCATTTAGGCAGCGACAGGCAGTGTAGATTTTATTAAAATTAATGTAGAATATGAATTACTCAGGTACATTGTTTTAACCGCAAATTGAGTCACCAACAAAGGGTTACATTGCTTTGAGTCAGGTTCAAGTTAAACATTACTTTTTCTGGATTGGCCCCCATCCAAAGGGTTACACGTAACGATGCTTGCCTCTTTTTGCCATTAGTGTCATGGAAGGAATTATAATAGTCTGAATTTATAGGGCTGGGAAGGAACCTGGTCTGTTGAGATTGGGAAGCGTTTCCTACCGGGTCGGGAGGGTCGGCTGGAGGTTAGTAGTGTTCGGCTGATGTTCGGTTAGTGGTCAGCTAGTATTTCTCTGTAATCCGGGAGGATTGGCACACGCTCTGGAAGCATTCGGCACCGTGGGCAAAGGGTTCCCGAACAATTACGAATGTTTTAAACATTTCGAAACATTCGGCTGGCGCAGTCGAACCGTAGGCAACCCAGCCGAACGCCAGCCGACTCACTTCTAACCCTGGTTAGCGGGCGTTCGGTTAGCGTTCGGGAGACCACATTTGTGAATGTGTGACAGGGGCTTTACACATGTAGGTACCTGTATCACATCATAAAGCCACAGCAAGTTTCTTCTATGGATGCCATCATCCACACGCTCCAAATCTAGTGCGATAGGGCCTTTTTTCGAAATCATGCGAAAACCAATGCGCGCATTTATTTCATGGATAAAAATTGTTGACGTCATCCATAACAATCACTTGTTGTACCCTAGTTTAGGGCGTAAGTTGGCGTAAAGGATGATGGGAAATACTGGATCGCATAAACAAATGGAGGGTGACGGGTGGTGGTAACTCCCGGAACAGAGAGTTTCCGGAAATAGGACGTCCCGCAGTTTCTGCGTGGTGACTTCCCTTTCAACAATAACTCCTTGGCCTACATGTGTAAACTAAAACATAAGGATTTTTAACTTGACCTGTAGCACACGGGGAGGGGGGGGGGCGTATCTTCCTTATGTAAAGGAGAATATGTTACAAATACATCTGTGGCGAAATAGTTTAGAGGTACCTGGACAAGACACCCCTGTGTCGCATTCCCGTGTCTCCTGAGTGGGTCCGACACAGTCTGCCCCACCGTTCGCTGGTGCAGGATTGGTGCAGGTTCTTTCCCGAGTCTCCGTCCCGACTCCACACGTCACGCTGCAGCCAGACCATGGGCCCCAGTCGGACCAACCACCGTCAATTGCGGTACCTACAACGACAGGAAATATTTAGAGCCTTTGTAATTTTTTTGCCTTATCTAATATCATTGATTATGAAAAAAAAAGACACACTAAACACAATCAATATATTGCCTTCTATTTGGCATCTGTTGATGGCCCTAAATATCATTAAGATCCAAGGCGCCTTGTCGCAGCCAATTAATTGCCATCGTCTTAAATACATGTATGTGGCTGTGGTTTACAGGGGCCACAATTTCTGCTATTGAAAGGGATCGAGAATAGGTGGCTTGATAAAACACGTACTTGCCATTCACCAACTTACTTTTAGTATGAAATAATAACTGAATGTACTAATATACCGTTGATTGTGTACATCCGGCAACACCATCCATTTGAAAGTGTAAGGTGGATTGTTTAGGGCATGTTGCCATATCAATACGATTAACTGTATTTCAAAGATGAACGCAAATTGATACTTTCAAATGGCAAGAATAGAATCATTTAATGGACTCTCCGCCTTTTAACCCTCAAACCATCCAATAGGCTGTTTCACTAAACTTTCCAAACATTTCCGAAGGAAAATTCAAAGGTACCCGATGGGCTATCCCAGCATGCAATGTTCAGCTACTTAGGTATGCAGAAGACCACACTGGCTACAGAGAAGAACTGATCATAATAAAAAGATAAATTAGTCGACTAATTACGTAGAGTTCGCCCAAGGAAAATGTAAAAAAAATATTTTTTTAATTTAACAACAAGAAACCATATCCAAGTAATTAGCTGCCTGTTTGAACAACTTTATAATTGATGAGAAATCTCGCAGCAGAAAGACCACAACACTTCTTACTTTTTATCAGTATATAACATAGATTTTGCCCCGTCATTGGGGTAGTTTGTAAATCGGCGTATTTGAAATCGGCGTACTGTATTTCGAATGGGGAGGGGGGTGGATCTGGAATGGGTACAATTTAGACATGGTATAGTTTTCTGGACTCAGTTTCAAAAATGGCATATCTATCTAGGATCTATATGATTTGAAAATGATATACTTTCTGAAATCGGTAAAATTTGAAAATCTTATAGTTTTTTAAACATGCGATATACTTATTCTTACTAGCAATTTTCTTTTCGGCAATTGTTTCAAGATGTATATTGTTTCCACAAGATATATCCTATTTTGAAAACATGTATGGAGGTGATTTTACAACTTTTAAAAGATATCTCCCATTTTAAAAACATGTGTGAATTTGAATTTACCTCTTTTAAAAAATATATATTCCATTTTGAAAACATGTATGGATTTGATTTTACCCCTTTTAAAAGACATATCCCATTTTGAAAACATATATGGATTGAATATTACACCTTTTAGGTATGTATATACGATCTTTTTGACAGTGTTTCTGCTTCGTAATGATCTACCATGCGCTGCAAGTAATAGAATGGCCCTTTTCGGCGATGACACTAAATATTATAAACACATTTCGACTGTTTTGGATTGTGTTTCTCTGCAGAAAAACATCGAGTGTATGTATAATTGGGGTAATATCTGGTCGATGAACTTTAATCCTGACAAATGCAAAATACTCACGATAAGCAGATCAAGAAATCCAATCAAAGTCACCTACAAAATGAATGACACCGTTCCACAGACTACAGGACAAGATTAATACAATGTTCACTATTACCACTTTCTTATCGACGAGAAATTATAGACCTATGTTTTCTAGTCAAGTGTATCCTAGGATATTACGATCTTGCCATTGGCAAATACATCAAATCTCCCCACGTTTCTTTAAGATCTGCCTCTCAATTCAAACTTCAACCAGGAAAGTGTCTTACTTCAACATTCAAAAACCCTTACTTTCAAAGAATAGTACACATATGGAACTCACTACCGGCCAGAACCAGATACATAAGATCACGCCAAAACGTATCCTTTGAAACTTTTAGAAATGCCGTACTTAGTCACTACCAATATCTTCTGTTGAACTCTTCTGTTCCGCAAAATATCAACAGCTGTCGCACCCTTTGTTGCTAGACTCTTACATATTATATCTACTGCTCTTTTTATCATCTTTATCATAACTGTTTTATTATTGATTATATCTTTCTTATCGTAGTTACTACAGTAGGTCTTTTGTTTATTTACTTCTTAGAACCTTTTTTAGCGATTATTTGTATTTATTACCTTTATTTTACTTGTTTTTAGTCTCCTTTATGTTTTTATTTTGGACAGGGTGTGTGAAAAAGGCACTTGCCTGTTTCCTCTGTCCTGTCGTTTGTGACAAAGCTTAAAAAAATAAAAAATAAAAATAAAAAAGAGTCTCTCTAAATACCATATTCGTGCAAAACATTATGGGGTCAGTTTTGACCCCATGCGGTAGGATTCGTCGCAAAAAAACCTACGGTGGTTTGCGAGACATGCGTTCACAAAAGGGCAAATGAATTACATGATCCCCAAAACATACCATTGTACAAAATTTCACCTTACTTAGTCAAAGTGTTTTAAAACGAGTACTAAACAACAATTACGTACAAGAGGAACCGCATCACCACACATACGGAATTTTCAACAATATATTGCAAGGGATTAAGATTTAAAGTTGAGGTTTACCTTGCCCAGTCACAGAATCAGTCGACGCTATCAGCACCAGAACCATCCACCTCCAGAACCCTGATGTGCACGGACCCGTCATCGTGTCACCGTACACCACCTAAACACAAAGCAATAATGTAGCTTGGCTCGTGGCGAACCGCAAAAGCCACGTGACATACTTAACGAGTTGGTGTCAAAAACGTATAATTAAATTACAGAAGGCCTGCCCTTCCAAAAAGATGCATCAAATTTTCCACAGAAATATAAAATGCTATCAATCTCATAAAAACGTCATTTATTCCGTTCTACCGTGCTGTGTGCATGTCACAATCTTATTTGTACAAACAAACAAACAAACAAACAAAACCTCATCCTACAATTTCTTGCATCTGCAAGATACAGCTTCCCATATATATCATGCTGCCCTGCACTTTTGTGTTGCAAGGTGGCACTGCAGCTCCTGAATACGATTAGCTATGCACGACGGTTACAAGTATATACATGGTGCTTGCGTCAACACTTGTCCAACAACTCTCGGTTGACCTTGAGATCTGTCTGTGATCCCTACTTGTGCGCGTGTACACGTTTACACGTCTTTTTGTCTTGGCAGAAAATTCCGCAAACTGACTAAGAAGACTAACAATGAAAAATACATTGCCATGGCGACGGATGTTGTTGGTAGGGTTTGTGTTCAATGTATGGCACCGTCAGCACAAATCCCCTCGTCAGTAGACTTCATTTAAGTGATGTCGAGGCAGAAATAACATCGGGCAAAACAGTGGGATTATGCAAAGGAAACTGGCCCAGCTGAGAGCTCACATCAGTAACTCACTCAGCCGGGGGGCTCACATCGGTAACGTTAATCAGATCAGGACATAAGATATCATACTTTATTATAATAACGATATACAAGTACCTGTTCAGATACAATGAAGCTTATGACTATACGTCATCCATAGATGTTTATTCGTATACTGGTGCAGATGATATACAGTGTATAATTTTTATGACAACGAGAGGACAGTATACAAGTACCTTGTGCCTAGTACCTGTTAAGTCTAGTTAGATATAGTACAGCGCAGTTCAGTAGACCACTCCTACCCTCCCCTAAGTGTATAGTGAACGAGCCCCGGGACTCACAGAAAGTAGGGCATTGAGTAGGTTATCCTAGGGAGCAGTGACAGAACTTGAGGAGAATGTGGACTGCAACTGGTGTTGTCTGAGTCACCTTCAATCTCAAAAGAATCTTCAGACATTGACATCTCGGCAGGATTCAATGGAAAAGACTAAAGCAGGTATACGAGGTCAAAGTGCTGAGGTGGGAAAGACGAAGGCTGTGGAAAATGGAGATGGGCACGAAGAGGATTTTCTTTGTTGGCGGGACCTTGTTCACAATTATAGCAAATCGTCTGCCACTGCACTGGGATTAGATGTCACAGAAATCAAAATCTGACTCTGGCCTCTGGTGTTGGAACTGTGGCAAATGTGATTTTAATTTACGGGATACCTAAGACTGTTCAAAAAGACTATAAAATGCACAGGAAGTAATATAACCTTGGCAATGATCACCTAAGAGTTTTACATACTATAGTAGTAACAAATTTGATCTAGTCGAATGATTTGGTAAAATAAATGTTTACATTATAAGAAGAGAAAGATATAACGTACCCGTTCAAATGCAGTGGAGTTGAAGACTACGGATGATAAGTTAATCCATAACTACTTATTAAATCATAACTGCGTGGGAGAAAACGTTGTACGCTAATTCAGAAAAATCAACAGCTCACTGCTTACTTTATAAACATAATGGAAGACGGAGCTAGCTATATTGCTGCATGTTAGTGGACAGAGACGTGAATCAGCATGTGTCTGCTCAGTTGTGAATCAGTACAAATTCCACAATGTCCCATGGGTTTCCGTGAATTTCACTAAGTAGGAATGTGGGCATAGATAAGGGTCAGCAAAATTCCAGAGCTGTCAGACATCCATATGGATATTCCATACCTGTGGATAAGATCCTGTACGATTCCTAGAATTCTTACAAACTGCGCACAATACTGTACCATGAGGCTCCCCCTGAGGCGTCGCCAAAAATACAACACTCTTTCATATTTGTGTGTACGCAAACGTCAAAGAAATATTATACTGACAAAAATTCAAGTTTTAAACGTGTCGACAACACAAATAAGACAGTGAATGGTTCAGTGTCTCAGACGCTACATATAAAACATTACTTGTATTCCTCTTGTTTTGAGCATCATGGCATAGCTGGCGCACTGAAAAATTAAAGGCATGTATATTTAGCAATAATTAATTTCACGAAAGCTTTTAATAAGTTACCCATGGCAGGCCCATCTCAAAACTGGAGAATTATGGGATTCAAAGCCCTACGATAAATCAAGGGTTTCCTGACCAACAGAGAGCACACAGTAGTGGTGGAGGGAAAGACCTCGGCCCCGGTGAGAGTAGCGTCTGGGGACCATTGCTCTTCCTCTTGTATATAAACGACCTACCAGATAAACTTGATTCAAATGTGAGACTATTTGCCGATGACTGCCTGCTATATATAGAATTGTCTACACAGAATGACTCACAACATCTGCAAAAAGATCTAAACACCCTCGAAGAATGACAAAGTAAATAGATCATGCCGTTCAACCCCGAAAAATGCTATATTATGCACATAACAAACAAACGAACCCCACATGTAACTAGCTACCAGTTTTGTGGCCAGACTTTAGCAACAACAAAAACCCATCCGTATCTGGGCGTTACATTGACAAACAGCCTGAAGTGGGGTGCGCATTGTAATAATCTCACAACGAAGGCTAGACAGACATTGGGAGTGATCAAACGTAATATGTGGGCATGCCCAACAAGAGTAAAATCACTTGCATACACATCACTTGTAAGACCCAACCTAGAATATGCCGCGAAAGTATGGGTTCCATATACAAAGAAAGACAAAGATAAACTAGAAAGGGTACAGAACCAAGCTGCAAGATTCTGCACAAACAACCATGAAAGGGGTGCCAGTGTCACGGAAATGAAAAGAATCCTACAGTGGGTGTCACTGGATGACAGGCGAAAAATGTCCAGAATATGCATGATGTACAAAATAACTAATAAACTGGTGGATGTACCAACTACCACGTAGCTAGTACCAGCTCAGAAAAGTACAAGAAATAGTCATGCCTTCAAGTACCAGAGCTATCAACCAAGGATTGAGGAGTTCAAAAACTCATTTTTTCCTAGAACTATTGTAGAGTGGAACTCACTGCCACCAAGCATAGTAGGGACATCGTCAGTAGATGGTTTTAAAAATGCTTAGAGTTAGACGTTCAAAGGTTAGGTGTAACAGGTCGTTCGGTGTAATGTAGCCAGCTGCCGCCGCGCCGCGTGCCTGTGAAGCTGGTTTCTTACGCCGAAGGGCTGGTATACCGGCTATACAGATACGGATACTGATGGCACTAATTTCTCCTTGAAGTCAGTATGCAAGTTAGGAATGCCTTGTTAACAATGGCGGTCTGTCTTTCAAAAATAACACCCGGGCACCAAGCAAGCAGAAAGGAAAATCTGCCCGAAGACAGGTTTCCCGCGTTTTTGTTTCTGTCCTTTTAAGCCCAGGTCACAATTAAAAAAAGGGGCCCGCTCGGCGCGTTTTCGGGCTGTTTTTTGCCACTACCGTACAGGACCTGGACGGAGACTGGCGGGACTCCCGACGGCTGCCGGCCTATTTGTGGGCCCGCGCGGTCGCCGAATTGATTTTAACACAAACTTAAAATCACTTCGGGCCCCGTCGGGCAAGGTACGCCGAAACGACGACGTAACCTAACTGCCCGGGACCCATCAGGCGGCCGCACAGGCACCTGACTAAGATATGACGTCACAGGTGCTGATCAGTGCATCAGGTGGTCAGGAAGAGGGGGTTATAGGGGGCATATCATAAACTCCTTCCCCAGACTACGTCGCAAAGTTCACCACGTGTGTGTTACACTATGTACTTGTGTGTCAGAATTCGTGACATAGCTCTATCATCAGTGAGTCGTACTGTCCATGCACGGGTCTGCGCATTAACCAGGGGCATACCCACCCTCGTCTTTTGCAACAATCCAGTTCGGCCTGCCTCTCTTCTTCAGCTACCAATACCACAATACCTAGGTTGTAACGGTGACGCGCTATCGCCAACCTCAACCTCAGACGGGCTTGCAGGTTGTCTGCAGGTTGCACTAAACGCTGCTTCGCCAACTTCTGCGTCTTACATTTAGAAAAAAAGTGAACGGTGAAAGGCCAAGCAGCGCTTATATATATACCGGCTCAAAAACACGTCAGGAGCCTGTCCGGATCCAGCCAGGGACGCGCCAGGATCACCCCTGGACCCCGCCAGGGACCCAACAGCTGCCCGGCTGGACTGCAAGAGCCGGTTGGCAACCTATCGAAGCCCGCACGGGTCAAGACGGGAGACTGACCAGGCATCAGACGGGTCCGTGACAGAAACCTCAAGGGGACCAAAAGTTTATGAATTTTAATTAGAAGCCGCCTCAACGCCGGCCCCGACAGGGAGCCGTAAAGGAACATTTAATTGTGACCCTGACAGACGGCGCACGCACGGCTTCATGACGCCGGCCGGCGTCTACTCGGGGAACATGCCGAGCAGGCCCCGTTGGTAATGTGACTCCAGCTTAAGTCGACTGCGCCAGCTGACTATAATGTTTGAAAGTCAAGGTTTTGAATGCTATGCATATTTTGCAGAGAAGTGAACTGAGTTCGAACAGGATAGATTGTAAGCTACTCTCAACCCAGCGCTGACCTTAGCTAGAGACTGGTCGAGAGCAAAACCGGTTTAGCTAAAAGTATGACAGGAGCTTAACCCTCAAACACCCGACCTTTTTTTGCGACTAAAATGACCGAACGGGGTCAAATTTGACCCCAATTCGTCTCGTTCAAAAATGTCTTCTTTTTGCTTTTTTTTCAGTGATCTTTTCGCATACATTGCTTCTTCATTTTAAAAGGTATATTTTGGCATGTTCAGGTTTGAATAATTTTAGCTCATTATCATAATTTATGCAAAAAAGAGGAGGAGGACCACATTTTTACTGGACTAAGTGGTTTTTAAATGTTTATAACATAGTATTTTTTTTATCAATTAACTGCTGTCAATCAAAATGCGCCAAGCCTGGGACACCCCCCCCCAGTCAGAAATAATCATTTTTAGTGTTTGTTGGAACCCCCAAAAAGGTGAATATTGTTAGAAACGCCATGTAGTAGATCGAGCACGGTTTGAGGCTTACTACTGGATATAGAACTGCCCCGCCCACCGAGGGTGACATGACATCCCCGAGGTTGGGTGGGGCAGTTCTATATCCAGTAGTCAGCCTCAAACCGTGCTCGATCTAACTTAGAGCACTGCTAAGTTCCCCGAAGTTGGTCAACTTCATTCACAAGTGTTTTATTTTGCTTTATAAATCTTTGTTTATATCATTTATTTTCTTCTATCAAGGATTTGTTTATATGTCTCTCAGCCTGATTGACGACCGTGACATTCAAGCAAATCCGAGATGACTCAAAGCACATGTGATGGTCAGTCTCCCAGTCTGCTGTAATCCCCCTGGGCAGAAAGGTGGACAATGCCATTGGTCAGCTATTGTTTCCATGGATACAGTAACTTGCCAGAAGTGGGCGTCTTCAAGATAGTCTGATTTATTGCGTTGGTTAGAGCATGGCTATCCCTAGAGAGGGACGAATTCCAGCAACCTGGTTGGCTGAGAAGAGGGTGGCTGGTTAGTTAGAGCACCCCTACCCCAAGGGATAGAGGTGCACTAACTAACAACTGTGCTACTATGTGGATATAATCACTAGAAATCCTGGCTCTTGATTGGCTGAGAGGACCTAGCAGTGCTCTAAGGATGTTGTACAAGACAATGTTTTCTTTCAAAGAGAAAGGATTTTGTATGTGTAGGGATTTTCAAGCTGTTTATTCTTAGCTTTATGTGTGTAAAATATAGGGGGGGCACAGTAGGCACAGTATGGTGTGGTAGCAGGTATAAAAGTCAAAATGAAAATGAAATCTTCTTTTAAATTGTTGTAAATTCTCTTCGGAGTAGTAGACAAGACTATAGTGTCTACTGATTGAGAGTTGTCAATAGATAGAAACCCTGTAAAATTTGATATTAGGTAAGTATGCTGGCACACTGCTGTACAAGCCAGTATAGGGCCCCAGACACTGGATATGAGCCTTGCTCTCGATTCCCAAGGGAACTATCAATGAGCTTCACCTTCGGGAAACATGATCACACACCCCTAGTGTATAAGAGAGGGGGATAGTTTGTCTCAACTCTCTTTTTCTGTATCCCAGAATCTAGGCATGGACATTGGTGACCCTTGACCTCAATTGATAGTCAAAGTCATGACCTCTAATAACCTAATGACCAAATCATGAAGCTAAGGTCACTTGGCAAACTGCATTATAATATTGAAGCAATTATGCTTCCTACAAGACATATTGTGGACAGCCAAAGCCTTTCGTGTGTTTAAAAACATGCTCATATTGCTGGGGTCAAATTTGACCCCAGCCGGAACAAGCTCAGACTTTCATTTATAATTTTTACAAAATTGTGCTGATCTCCGAAAAAAATTAGGAGAAGTTAAAGAAGAGGTTTACTGACAAAGTCACGGAAGGAATTTTTGATCTGTTTAGAAATTTTCAAATGGCACATCAAAATGTACGCCTGGGGTCAGATTTGACCCCGTTCTGGTGTTTGAGGGTTAACATGTAGCTTGGCTCGTGATGGACCGCATAAACACGCGTCGTACTTTACGCGTTGGTATTCAAACTTGTAACTAAATTACAGGAGGCCTGTCTTTTTACAACGAGCGGTTGGAATTATAGATATGGTGTTTTTAAACATGCGTCAACACTTGTCCAACAACTCTAGGTTGACCTTAAGATCCGCCTGTGACCTCTACTTGTGCGCGTGTACACGTTTAGTCCAACATGACCCCTGTACGGGCATCACGCGAGCTAGAAGGAAAATCTGCCTGACGACCGGTTGTCTGTGTTTTCGTCCTTGTACTGTCAATCAAGAACTATGCAACGTGGACAGCACGAACATAACTTGGTGCAGCATCCGAATGCACGCTGTTTGGGCCCAAAAATTCACATCGGTAAAAAAATCCTTCGTTAAATCTAGCACAACGATACCTGGAAGACAATTGGTGGATAATTTGTCCTTCCACACTACTTCGTCAGTCATAAATCTAATTGTACTACAAAATAAGTGACCATTTTCGGGACCTGCCTTGGAATTTGTCTTAAATGTAATTATCAGTGATCGTCAAATGTCAACTTTGATAGGTTTAATATTGATGGTTGCCAAGGTCAGTAGCTCTTTTGTTGTACTGGATATTTTTTGTCGTTTATGTGACCCTTCTGCCCTTTCTCGCATAGCACAATGCACTAAAGGGAGAGAAAATTACGTTGCAAAAATAAAGTTTACCTAAAACAATGATCTAACAAAAAAAGCTACCAAACGAAAGGAAAAAGGCGAGTGTCAAATCTCAAGCCTATAACGTGACATTGACAAGAAACTCTTAAGTCTTAAGCGAACCATAATGGCAAGCAAGGCGGCATGAGTTGAGCAGCGAACTATCATCCAAATCGTTCACTTATGCAGGTGTAACACCACAGTAAAATCGTATACATATACCGATATAGAAGTCCCAGGGAAGCCGTATACAACGAGCCGTTAAGGTGTCCATAGATATATAAAGTGACTGCCGGCAGATGTTGGAGTTGGGCAAAAAAAAAATTCAGTGCCAAAAAGAAACCCCGATAAAAAAGCCTAAAAACAAGCTAAAAGTAACCCAAAACTCAAACCTCTGCTTGGAGAGTAGGCATTGTGACAATGCGGTGTTCCAAAATCGACGACGGAAAAGTTACGACCTATCAGGGACTGTCCACAAAAAATAGCTCTATAGATGGCAGCAAAAACGTCTATATTATCACAGCATAGGGTTTTATATCTATAAATCCAATGGACCATTTTAACACTCTGTATTTCACGTCTATACGTTTTATTCTTCTAACAGATCGGAAACATTTTATGTGAGTTCCCCCCGCCCATTGCAAAGATGTACTTGCCCATTCCGGACACATGCATGTGAGGTCAAGGATAGTCATCTTGCAAAGGATGCCATGTTTTTTTTCTTCTTCAGCCTAGCCTTAAAGGGGGGCAAAACTAATTTTTTTTAGTCCACTGCAGTATAATAAATATACCACAAAGTACAATTCTTACTTGTTTTACATTAGTCCATGCAGATTAGCGTTGTTACACCATTTCAAACTCGCACCTTTAATCTAATTTAATCGGTGAGGTCTCACGTCCTTTGACCCTTGTGACGTCAGGTCGCAGCCACCACGCATCTCACAGCACTAAGTATCCTGCGACCTGACGTCACAGGGGTCAAAGGACGTGAGACCTCACCGATTAAATTAGATTAAAGGTGCGAGTTTGAAATGGTGTAACAACGCTAATCTGTCATGGACTAATGTAAAACAAGTAAGAATTGTACTTTGTGGTATATTTATTATACTGCAGTGGACTAAAAAAAATTTAGTTTTGCCCCCCTTTAAAGCTGCACGGAATTTAATTTGTATGACACTCTGATTTTATAATTGAAATATGAAGAACGATGTAAAATAAATAGTTGAAATATCAAAAGACTAGAAAAAATCAAACGTAAAAGTTACTTTTTATACGAATTTCTTTGAGCAACCTTTTAAACCGTACACGCCTGCCTAAGATTGCAATAATGAGTATACCGTGCCTATCTTCTGTGTAGTACACACAGAAGCCTATTCCGTTTGACTCATGACTCTTGTGACGTACTCCTTTGCGTTTACGTTTGCCGCCTTTCCTTGTCGCGTTTCGTTTTCCTTGTCGTGTTTTTTTGTCGCGTTTGTTTGTCCCGTTTCCTTGTTTCCTTGCCGCGTTTCCTTGTCGCATTTCCTTGTGACACCCGGTGCCTGCCTCGATCTCAACTCAGACACCTGAACTAAAGATGTGTGGGTCTTCACAGCGATTCTCTAAAGAGGAAGCAATTGATTTAACATATGTGAAAGATAATTGACTTGACATTTTGCTGTGGAGTTTGTGGATCATGCAGCATTGCTATAGTATAAAAAGGGGGTTCCACTGATGTCGGCACGAGGACTGGCACGTCTATTGTCTAGTGACCAGACACTTGTTAGGTGAGCTCAGAAATTAGGCCCCAGCAAATAAATTCTATGGAGGACATCATCAACATCCATATCTGACACAAGGACGTAAAAAAACAGGATGGCTTCATTTAAAACTCAAAATAAAGATAATAGTGACAAAGCATGATATCATAGCCACCATTTTATAGAATAGTCACTTCTTCCATTTATCACCATTGTAATGTCTGTATACTCTATACATTGTACCATGTTGCAATTAGCTCTTGGTTATAAATTTGCAAATAAACTTCCTTATATCTAACGGGAACTGACAGGAACAGGCGTTTTCCACGCTGTTTTTCACGACTACATAATGACATTCTAGTATGGAAATGCATAATTCAAAGCATCATTTAGGAAATTGTTAATGTATATGCGGATTCTTTGTGTCTTTGGCGTTCAAACAACCTGAAAGTGTGCGGTTAGCCGCCGCGTAAGTTTCTCGCACATAACAACGCCGATAACTCCCGCTAAAGAGAACCACATAATATTTCAGCTCCTAGCGACCATATTTCCGTTTCAGATATTTGTCCACACAGCCAGCATGCATTATTCGGTGTCTCATAATATTATGTCTACGAGTTATATCAATATAACCATTATGCTTGTTTGTTAATTCGTAACAATATACAGCCCGTTTGACCATTGTACCGGTCTTTTCTAGATCTTTACACACTTGCCCGGCGGCGCCCCACTGTGCCCTGGTTGGTTTAGTGCTTGAATGATCTTCAGCGCTGAGATACAGGTTTTGTTGTTGGAATAATGAGGGGATTACTTCTATACCGCTTGATCGTAGCGACCCCCGACAGGCTTCGGAGTGGCAAACTATACTCTCTGGTGGACCAACTCCCCTGGCATATTATCTGTCTATTTGACCAATTTCTACTCTTTCCAGTCGAAGACTGGTGAGGCTAGTCTATACCTTGGACAGAGAGGTTTTGACCGTAACAATGGCGAGAAATCTGGGCGTCTCAAACGGGAGGATATAACAAGCCGTTTGGTGGGGCCGTACATATTTGCACAGATACGGTGCCAACAGCTAGAATTTCTACAATAGAGTTAGAAAAACACGGGGTAGCCCTAGCCGTTGTACACCTTCTTGGAACTATATAAAATCAGGCTAGGCACAAAACGTCAGGCTATAACATGAGCCGACACATGCGCATGTATTCGGTCATCTTTAAAAACAAATTACAAATCTGACTGTGATTGTGTTTTCCCAGTATATTATCATTTTCTGCAGAAAATATACCGTATGTTGTTATATTCTATAGACTAAAAACGTTAACGTTAATAGGATAATGGACAAATACAAGTACATGTACCTGCATGTATGCTCGTGTTCTAGGCGAGGCGAAGTCGGGTTATGTCAGCTCGCTGTTCATTCTCCGACTGTACAGAGGAACTGGGTGTATTCGCCTTTGTCTATTGTTTATTGTCCCCTGAAGTGTCGCAGATATGCAGATAGCTGAAATAATTATGACTGACGCCAAGTCGGTCTGGTAGCTACACACGGATGCCTACTCAATTAAAAACTCAGTTACAGCAATGAGCTTTTTATTTACCTTTGCCAACAGGTTATGTTTTTGTAGCGTTCATATGTATGTATGTGTGTGTGTGTCTGTCTGTCTGTCTGTCAACATGATGACTTGTGGAGATGGATTGTCTTGAGATTTGGTAGGTGGGTGGGTGTTGCTGAGACCTCAAAATGATTATACATGATAAGGTCAAGAAATTTGAAAGAAAAGTGGACCTCCTGGCAGCTGTCCTTGGTACTGCAGCAAAATTTCTGGATTTTGTATTTTTTTCGTCCTGGACATGCTGGCGTTTGTGATTCCATGGTAGATAGCTTTAATGTAACGTAACTTTAGTCCCCTAGCTGTCAGTTCTAGAACAGCAGTTGTGAATCATTGGTTAAACCTTTCAAAGAGGATAAGTCAAGAATGGAACAACTGCAAATGACAACTTAATTTGTATATTTATTAATGAGAAAAAATCTACAATTTCCTTACTCTACCCAATAGAACGTAGTTAGATGTAACATATGTATCGTAGATTGAGCATTACTAGATGCCAATAATGAAAAGGGCCTAATTTGTATAATACGAGTACGTCACAAGAGCCATGAGTCAAACGGAATAGGCTTCTGTGTGTACTACACAGAAGATAGGCAGGGTATACTCATTATTACAATCTTAGGCAGGCGTGTACGGTTTGAAAGGTTGCTCAAGGAAAAAAGAACGTTTTTTTACGTCTTATGTGTTTTCTTGTCTTTCAAATAATATTTTTACACCGTGCATCATATTCCGATTATAAAATCATAGGCCAGGCTGGAACAATAACCCGGCATCCTTTGCAAGATAACTTATAATCCTTGACCTCACATGTCCGGAAGGGGCGAAAACAACTGTGTAATGGGCGAGAGGAACTCACGTAAAATGATACCGATCTGTTAGGGGAACAAGACGAATAAACGTTAACTACACTGCAGAACGTTAAGATTGGTACAGTACATTGGATTCATAGACATGAAATCCTATCCTGTGATAATCTAGACGTTTTTGCTGCCACCCATAGAGCTGTTATTTTTGGACAGTCCCTGATAGGCCGTAACTTATTGTCGTCGTTTCTGGAACACCGCATTGTCACAATGGGCCTGTCTATGCATATCTAAAACGACTGGAGGAAGTTGTCCTTTCCGGGTCCTTCGCATCGTAACATTTTCTGCAGTACTTTAGATGCATAACTACTTAGAACAGTGAAAATTACCCCTTCCAGGGTACCTTTCTAGCGGCTTAATTGCCCTTAAATACTTCAAGGCCATGCTGGAACAACAGACAAACATCCTTTGTAAGGTGAAAATCCTTCACCTAAAATGTCCTGAAGGGGCGAAAACAACTGTGCGTTTTACAGGAGGAACTCAAGCAAAATACCGCCGATCGTATAGGAGAACAAGACTTAAAATACACTGGAGAGCGTGAAAAGGGTATATTGCATACATAAATATGATACCCTGTGTTGTGATAATCTAGAAGGTTTTTGTTGTCACCCGAAGTGACTGTGTTTCTGCACAGTCCCTGATTCCCTATATACTTGTCTTGCAGGTACTACTTGGCGACGTCCCAAATCGACCTCTCTGTCCGAACATAGTGCAATTTTAATCAGCAGTTTACTTGTTGGTTTCATTAAGCTCTGCATAATACAAACATACCAGTATCTCATTTTAACAAGTTAACAAATGTGTTTCTTGACAAGTTAACAACTGGTGGTAAGTAAATCCGAAAAGTACTGTCTTGAAAAACGTTGTGTTCTCTCTCCGCTAATTATGATAAACATTAGTTAAATTAGTTTATTTTGCAAAGTCATGCCCGAAGGCTAATTGCTTTTCACAAAGTCAAAGGTACTATATGCTACAATACAATAATAGGAAAGAGACAACTACTGTCTAGGAAAACTTCTACTTCTACATTGTACTACTACGTTTGCTATTATGAGGTTTGACGTCTTCTTTGAAGTCAGTGGATAATAAATAGTCCCACGTTTTGCATAATGACTGGGTTTTGTGATCTTAGTAGAAATAGGGACATAATGGCCTTGCATGTGCTGGACAAGAATGGTCCTTTAATCAACCCTCAACAGAGGAATGTTCTTCTTAACTGAAGTCGATACTCTAAATGATGAATTTTTATCATTTTGTTTATTTTTTTCTTTGGAATTAATATTCTGCAATTTTTTCCAAGGTCTGTGACTTGTCACGGAAACCTTGAGATTTAATTGCCTCTCACTTCAGTGCACCTTGGACTGCGGATAAGGTAATTAAAGGTCGTGTAAACGATAAAAATATCCTGCACAAGAATGGACCTGACAGTAACAGTCATGAATATTAAATCTGTCAAAAATGTTTTTCTACGATCGTCGACAATTAACGGCATTGCAGCCATCAACAACCTGTCGCGCATGCGACCGTCGTAAAAAATTATACTGATATATTTGATTCTCCCCCCCCCCCAAAGACATTAAACTGATGGTATTTAAGTAGAGCAGTGCGTTTGAAATGAATCTAAAAATTCGGTTATTGACGCCTTGCAACTACGCAAACGTCGTAACTTTCCCGCCGTCCCTCATTGTCACAATGAGCCTGTCTATATATATCTAAAATGAAATTTTCAAAGTTGCCTTTTAGTTCCTTTGCACTCCAACATTTTCTGCAGTACTTTAGATGCATAAATACTTAGTAAAGACTTCAAATACACTGGAGAGCGTGGAAAGGGTATATTGCATACATAAATATGATACACGGTGTTGTGATAATCTAGAAGGTTTGTGTTGCATCTGGGACACATATTCTGCAGCTAGAATAAATTCCGGGCTACTCCCCACCGAGGACCAACCTTGGCTGGGGATTGGCCAGGAGCAAATATGTTGAACGGTCCCCAATGCACGCTACGCAACGATCTAAAGATTATTAGTAAATTAAAAGCAGTTAATGTTTTTAACAAGCGTTGAGACCTGTCCAACAACTTTTGGTTGAAGTTAAATGAGGATGTGACCCTTGCGCACATGTACACAGTTGTCCCAACATAACCCCTATATTACATCACGCTGGCTTTTTGTACTAAAACGTGGATGAAAATACCGCATGCTGCCTTAACCCTCAAACACCCGACCGTTTTTTGCGACTAAAATGACCGAACGGGGTCAAATTTGACCCCAATTTGTCTCGTTCAAAAATATATTCTTTTGGCATTTTTTGGTGATCTTTTCACATACATTGCTTCTTCATTGTGAGAGGTATATTTTGGCATGCTCAGGTGTGAATAATTTCAGCTCATTATCATAATTTATGCAAAAAGAGGAGGAGGACCACATTTTTTACGAACTTAACTACCTTTATTTCTTGAATTTAGTGCCTTACATGTCTATACAAATATCACCATGTTCCTATTATGATGCAGATATTCAATACTGGACTATGTGATTTGTAAATGTTCATAACATAGTATTTTTTTATCAATTGACAGCTGTCAATCAAAATGTGCCAAGCCTGGGAACCCCCCTCCCCAGTCAGAAATAATCATTTTAGTGTTTGTTGGAACCCCCCAAAAAGGTGATTATTGCTAGAAACGCCATGGATGTGGTACAGTACAATGTTTTCTGTCAAAGAGAAGGGATTTTGTATGTGTAGGGATTTTCCAGCTGTTAATTCTTAGGTTTATGTGTGCAAAAATGGGGGGGGGGGGGGGCAGTAGGCACAGTATGGTGTGGTACCAGGTATAAAAGTCTAAATAAAAAGGAACTCTTCTATTGAATTGTTGTAAATTCTCTTCGGAGTAGTAGACCAGACTATAGTAACTACTGATTGAGAGTTGTCAATAGACAGACCCCTGTGAAATTTGATATTAGGTAGGTATACTGGCACACTGCTGTACAAGCCAGTATAGGGCCCCAGGCACTGGGTATAAGCGTTGCTCTCGATTCCCAAGGGAACTATCAATGAACTTCACCTTCAGGAAACATGATCACACACCCCTAGTGTATAAAAGAGGGGGATAGTTTGTCTCAACTCTCTTTTCCTGTATGCCAGAATCTAGGCGTGGACATGGGTGACCCTTGACCTCAAATGATGGTCAAAGGTCATGACCTCTAATAACCTAATGACCAAATCCTGAAGCTAAGGTCACTTGGCAAATCACATTATAGTATTGAAGCAATTATGCTTCCTGGAAGATATATTGTGGACAGCCAAAGCCTTTCTTGTGTTTAAAAAAATGTCGATATTCCTGGGGTCAGATTTGACCCCAGTCGGACTAAGTTCAGACTTTCATTTATAATTTTCACAAAATTGTGCCAATCTCCGAAAAAAATTAGGATAAGTTAAAGAAGAGGTTTACTGACAAAGTCACGGAAGGAATTTTTGATCAGTTCAAAAATGTTTAAATGGCACATCAAAATGTACGCCTGGGGTCAAATTTGACCCCGTTCGGGTGTTTGAGGGTTAAATATAAGCTGTCATTTTTCCTTTTTGAGTTTCCTAGACTTAAGAATCATGGTCATGATGTTGACAAAACAAAATTACACATTTCAATAACATACATCAAGTAGTGGCTGGTGAAATGTCTTAAGCGCTTTAATCAACTACTAGTCGTCTCATTACCTTCGCCAAGAAGGTTATGCTTTCAGTAGCGTTTGTCTGTTTGTGTGTTTGTCTGTCTGCTTGTCTCTTTGTGAACAGCCTAACTCAAGAAGCTAAATATGGATTGTCATGAAACTGGGCCCCTGGCGGCTTTCGTTGGTACTGCAGCAGAACTTCCTATTTGGATATCTCATGATCCGGACATGCTAGGGTCACGAATTTTGCCTGGTAGATAGCTCTTAAGCTAAGGAAGAAGTGACATAAGTTTGGGCTTGTCTTGGAACTGCAGGATCGTTTGTTGAAAAATCTTCTAAGGAGTATCACAAGAACCAGTCGACGGATTGTCGTGATTTTTGGTATGTAGGTAGCGGAAGTGTTGCTTGTCATGACTGAATAACAATATGCAATCGAGATCTAATTTGCATAATTAATTAGGAAATTCTATAAATCTGCTTCGTTCGATAATAGGGCTATGAAACATTTGTGACATATGTAATTGAGAACGAGGGGATCATTAATTAACAGATAATGATTATGTAAATGAGCCCCTAATTTGCATATTTAATGCGAAATTGTTATAATGTCATAGTGGTAACAGCTGGGAAATTAATACTTGCCGCTTCTGGAAGTTAAGTGAAGGTGAACATCATTTAACATAATATATTCATGACCTTATTTGCATAATTTAGGAGATGTTAGAATAACCTTATTTTTTTCATAGCATATGACTGTTTTTGGGTGGAGAATATGATCAACTGATATCATTCATTCAAATGAGGCCCTTATTCGCGAAATCAATGACTAAAATGTATAATTCATCCACCAGAAGGGTTAACATCATTTGGCGAAGATATGAGATCGTGGAACTCTTCTTTTGAGTATTTTATCTGTCTCCTTGTTGTCAGTATGCACATTAGGAATGCCTGGTGAACAATGGCGGTCTGTCTGCCCAGAATCGCGCCACGACACCCGGGCAACAAACGAACCGGAAGGAAAATCTGGCTAAGAATATGTTCGTCGTGTTTTTGTCCCTGTGCTGCAACTTTGGCTGCATGAACACGAACTAAAACGCGCACTGTTCTGACCTGTTTTCTCCCATAAAACTCACATTGGTGGCAACCTCCGACTATACATAGCAAATAGATAATGCTTACTACAAGTTATAAGTAGCCTCGAAGTAACATAGAGTGAGAAAAGATTATTGCAGCACGTAAACAAGGTATAAAGGTTAGTTTGTTATCAGTCATTTCCTTTGAGTACAACAATACAGAAATGATCTGTCCTGCTCCCTCTGTCACTACGGGAGACACAGAAATTAAAAAGAGAGTTTGAAGTCGTAAGTACGGGGAAATGTCTTTTAGGGTTTTCGTGAATGTGGCCTTTGAACATATGGATACCCGACAGGCTTCTCGAGGGGCAAACTGTACTCTCTGGCGGACTACAACTCCTATGGCATATTATCTGTATACATTGACCAATTTCTACTCGTTTCGCCGCTTCCCAAAGACTGGTAGAGGCTACCTCTAGACTTGATACTCGCAGAATTTTTTTTTTGGGAAAGTATCTAAGAGATCATGGTCACTGTTTGTACCTGAAGTTTAACTTTAAAAGTGTGGTTTTAAAAACAAGGTGACAACTCTGACGTGGTCTTCGCTCAACACAATCGCAAGTTTCAGACTACCGTTTTTGGACTATACCTTCACCGTTCTAGCTTAATGCCTGACAACTTCAATTTTAGGTAAGACGATACAGAGTATCTAAGGAATCTTTATTTATTGCTTGTTTTGTTTAAGTAACTTTAAGCAAGTTTTCTAACCGTACACGCCTGCGTAAGATTGTAATAATGAGTGTAGCCTGCCCATCTACTGTAACACACACAGAAGCCTATTAAGTTTGACTCATGGCTCTTGTAACGTATGTCTGTGACGTTTTGACAGACAATGCATGTGCCAACACAGACACCTGAACTAACACAACAAAAACGTTAACGTTAAAAGGATAATGGGCAAATACAATTACATGTACCTACAGGTATGCTCGTGTTCTCGGCGAAGCGAAGTTGGGTTATGTCAGCTCGCTGTTCACTCTCCGACTGTACGGAGGAACTGGGTGTATTCGCCTTTGTCTATTGTTTATTGTCCCCTGAAGTGTCGAAGATATGCACACCTGGTGCCCCCCCGGTGAGCAACGACAGAAAGCTAAGGAACAGCCAGGCCGTGAGTGTTCCCAGGGCAAGGACGAAGCCGCTACATCAGTCCTTTCTCCATAGGGCCATAGCCCTATACAACAAAAAAGTTGTATTGTATGAAGGGTAAATAAAAGGTTATCCCTATACAGCAGATTCACGGCCATTATTGTCTAAATTTCTTATACAGAGCCATTCGACGAGTGTGTGACATGTACGTTTGCTTGGAGGGAGAGTTCGGTTGGTACGTCGCCAAGTAGGAACACCTCCAGGCTACATATCCATTGGTCTGCTGTAGAAAATCAGGGACAGTTCACAAACAACAGCAGTAATAGCAACAAAAAGACTATCACTACACAGGATATCATATCTATGTATCCAATATAACTTTTTCACGCTATCTAGCTTGTTTTACGTCTTGTTCTCCTATCAGATCAGTGGCATTTTGCTTGAGTTTCTTCCCGCAAATTGCGCAATTGTTTCCGCCCCTTTGGACATGTAAGGTGAAGGGTTGTCGCATTACAAATGATGTCTATTTATTGTGCCTGGCTTTGAAGTATTTAAACTAAATGAAGCTGTTAAAAATATGCCGGGATGATAGATATGGAAGTTGCTAATATCCCCCATAGAATTTACCTACTTGCGCTTAATTTTAGATTTCACCTAACAAGACACGTGGTACTCCTCGTATCCGCATCAGTGGACCCCCTCCCCCATTTTATACTATAGCACTGTTGCATGGTCCACAATCAAACTGTAGGGAAATGTCAAATCAATTATCTTTCACTAAGGGTTTCTACTTTGCCTTCTCTCGTCATAATGAAAAGCTTAACTGCGGTTTCCCTTGCATGGCTGGGAAACTGTTTCTCTAGGTAAGAGACAGAACAGAACTGCTGTCCTTGTCGGAGGTTATTCGGTCTTTGGTTGGAAGAATTTAGCGGATGCGTTTTCCTGAGACAAATTCTCGGCATTCAATTCATACAGTAAAGCTTGACATTAAAATGTGACTAAAGGCCGAACGTGATTTTACCCCGTAAATTGCTTCCTTCTCAGAGAATCGCTGTGAAGACCCACCCATCAGGTGTCTGTGTTGGCACCGAGGCAGGCACCAGGTGTCACAAGGAAACGCCACAAGGAAACGCCACAAGGAAACGCCACAAGGAAACGCCACAAAGAAAAGGCCACAAGGAAACGCCACAAGGAAACGCCACAAGGAAACGCCACAAGGAAACGCCACATGGAAACGCCACAAGGAAACGCCACAAGGAAACGCCACAAGGAAACGCCACATGGAAACGCCACAAGGAAACGCCACAAGGAAAGGCCACAAGGAAACGCCACAAGGAAAGGCCACAAGGAAACGCCACAAGGAAAGGCCACAAGGAAACGCCACAAGGAAAGGCCACATGGAAACGCCACAAGGAAACGCCACAAGGAAAGGCCACATGGAAACGCCACAAGGAAACGCCACAAGGAAAGGCCACAAGGAAACGCCACAAAGAAAGGCCACAAGGAAAGGCCACAAGGAAACGCCACAAGGAAAGGCCACAAGGAAACGCCACATGGAAACGCCACAAGGAAACGCCACAAGGAAAGGCCACAAGGAAACGCCACAAGGAAAGGCCACAAGGAAACGCCACAAGGAAACGCCACAAGGAAACGCCACAAGGAAAGGCCTGAAGATTGGCAATGTCCTAAAGGGTTATCATGTCCACTACGTGAAAATATGATAGGCAGACGTGTACGGTGTGAAAGGATGCTGAAAGAAACTCGTAAGAAACTAGAGTTCCACGATCTCATACCTTCATCAAATGAGGTTACCCTTTATGATGGCGAACTGTAGATTTCCCCCTTATTATGCAAATAGGATCATCGTTTGCATGAATTACATCACTTGATCATATTCTCATCCCAATGGCAGTGTTATTTTAACAAAGAAGGCCATTCTGCCATTTTCTCATAAATTGTGCAAATGGGGTCCTGATTTGAATAAGTTATGTTAAATGATGCTCACCTCCAGTCAACTTTGAAATGCCCAAGTATGAAATTGCTAGCATCAACCACTATGGAATTATAGTAGTTTCTCATTAATTATGCAAATTACGTCTTCATTTACATAATTGATATCTGGCAATTTTCCTCTCATTCTTAATTACACATGTCACAAGGTATAATGGTCCTATCATGGAAGGTAACTGAATTATTGAATTCCTTCGTTACATATGCAGATTATGTCTTAATTTGCATTTGTCATCAAATTATGTGAAGCATCACTTAAGCTACATACACACCAAATATCAAGACAATTCGTCGAACGGTTATTGAGTTATCCTACTTTAAACATTTTAATACAAATGCACCTGCAGTTCCAGAGCAAGCCACTAGGGGGACCAAAATTATGTCATTTCTTCCCGTGCACAAGAGCTACCTACCAACTAAACATCATGATCCTAGCATGTCTAGATCACGAGATATAAAAACAGAATTTCCGCTGCAGTACCATAACAAGCCACTAGGGGGAACAAATTCTAATCACTACGAAGTCTCATCAAGACATACTCACCTAGCAAATATGATGACAATACATGTATGCTTTCTTGATTTATCGTGTTTACAGACAGACAGACACACACACACACACACACACACACACGAACGCCTCCGAAAACATAACCTTCTTGGCGAAGGTAAAAAGAACGTTTTTTAGGTCTGATATGTTTCTTGTCTTTAAAATAATACTTTACACGTGCATCATATTACAAATATAAAATCTGGGGTCACACAAATGAAAATTTAGAGGCTTTCCGGTCAGCTTTAGGGTCAGGCTGGAACATTATCCCGGCATCCTGTGCAAGATGACAATCCTTGACCTGACATGTCCGGAAGGGGCGAAAACAACTGTGTAATGGGCGAGAGGAACTCACAAAAATGTAACCGATCTGTTAGGGGAACAAGATGAATAAACATAAACTACTCTGAAGAGCGTTATAATGTAGTACATTTTCTGTAGTACTTTAGATGCATAAATACTTAGCACAGTAAAAATTAACCCTTCTCCGGCATTTTTAGCGGCTTAATTGCCCTTAAATACATCAAGGCCAGGCTGGAACAACTATTCTTCACCTTACATGTCCTGAAGGGGCAAATACAACTGTGCGATTTGCGGAAGGATCTCAAGCAAAACACCGCCGATCGTATATATATATATAGGAGAACAAGACTTAAAATACACTGGAGAGCGTGAAAAGGGTATATTGCATACATAAATATGGTATCCTGTGTTGTGATAATCTAGAGGGTTTTTGTTGCAACCGGTAGTGACTGTGTTTCTGCACAGTCCCTGATTCCCTATATACTTGTGTTGCAGGTACTACTTGGCGACGTCCCAAATCGACATCTCCGCCCGAACATAGTGCAAACCAACAGTTGACTCGTTGAAGTTTTATTAAGCTCTGCATAATACAAACATACCAGTAACCAGTATCTCACTTTCTTGACAAGTCAACAAATGTGTTTCTAGACAAGTTAAGAAACGGCGGTAAGTAAATCCGAAAAGTGCTGTATTGGAAAACGTCGTGTCCTTTTTCCGCTAATTACGATAAACATAAATCACGTAAGGACATAATGGCCTTGCATGTGCTGGACAATAACGTTTCTTTAATTTAATCTTCATACAGAAGAATGTTCTTCTCAACTTTAGCCGATACTCTAAATGATGACTTTTTTGTTATTTTGTTTAGGTTTTTCTTGAAAATTAATAATCTACAATTTTTCCAAAGTCAGTGACTTGTAAGGGAAACCTCGTGATGTAATTTCCACTCACTTCAGTGCACATTTGACTGCGGGTAAGGTCAGAAAAGGCCGTGTGAACGATACAGATACTTTGCACAACAATGGACCTTATCATGACAGTCATTAATATTAAATCTGTCAAAAACCTCTTTCTGCGACACTCGACAATTAAAGCTATTGCAGTCACCAACACACTGACACGCATGCGACCGTGGGGGAACATTAATCTGGCATATTTGATCACTCTATATAGATCTAAAAACCTCTTCAAACTGACGATTTTATATATGAGGGGAAGCGGTACGCTTTAAAAAATCTAAGAACTCTGGAATTTCGGAACCTGTCGTTGCATACCTAAAATGACTGGTGGAAGTTGCCATTTACTGTCCCTTTGCACCTTAACATTTTCTGCAGTACTTTAGACGCATAACTACTTAGTACAGTGAAAGTCTGCCCTACCCACGGCATCTTTTACATTGTCAATGGCTTCATTGTGCTTAAGCTGCTGGAACAATGCCCTAACATGTTTTGGAGGGGCAGAAACCATTGTTAGGGAGGCCCACACACTTCGCAGAGGCTCTAAATAAAATCTTGGTCATGTTTAAAGCACGATTTCAATGCAATAAAAAAAGATACATACCAAATAATTTGATTTCCACGATGTATGTACTACAAATATTAGTATCTGAAAGTTTCACCCACCTAGATTACTATTTTCGTGAGTTATGGCGGTTTAAAAATCGTAAAAATGCCCCGCGCGCCCTGTTGTTTACGCGCGGGGCGCGGGTGTCACATTTCTGCCCTCAATTGGCAGACCCTGCCCCCTACTCACGAGTGGAATCGTCCATATCGTGAAATAGTAACCCTCCGTTCTATTGGTTGGCGTGGTTTCAAAACAGCTCAGGGAGCCAATGAAAGGCTTTGTTTCTCAAGAAAACAAGCCAAGCCAGCTTGCGTGCAAGTCCCAGCGCGTTTGGGCGGGAGTTTCACGTTCTACAGTCACTCGAAGTAAGTACATCACATTCTTTCACTAATTTTACATATTAGTTAAATAGCATCGAAACTGGGACTTTTTGTGTATTTAGTGCATATTGTAAAGATTACTTTGTGAGAGTTTCGTCGTGTTTGGACACGAAATGTGACCGCGCCGCCCGAAGAAAGCCGGTCGGTCGCACCGGGCGAGGCGAGGTGATCGTTCGTTCCGTCGCCCCCCCCCCCCCCCTTTGGTGAGCGCGGCTTGAACACCGGTCGACGCGCGGTCGTTTTATAATCATAGATTTGTAATTGTAATCCCTAGCTCAACATAATTTTTGTTAACATTGCAAAGAACATTTTGTAGTTTTTTTAATCGATGTTTTGTTTTGATTTGTAGAATGTTTGCCCGTCTTCCACGGAGAGGCGGTCAGTCCCCCTACCATGTTAGCTATACTAGCTCGGCCGCCTCCTTCCCCCTGCTAGCAAGGGGGTTTAACTCACAGTCATGTCGGTGAGTACCATTTATTTATTGTCCTAACGAGTGTTATAATTGTATAAACATTTCAGTTTATTTTCATGTCAATTCTAGTTAAAATGAGTCGTAATTTTAAACCATGATAACTATGACTGGTATCACAACAGTTAGTTATATTATATAATGAGAAAACTCTTACACTTACACTCAGGATCTTTTGTAGCATCATTTTAAAGTGTTGCTTTGGGATAGTAGAAATATCTCTAGTGGTACAATTTTTTCTTTAGTTTTGAAGGCACGAGTAAAAATAGGCGTGACCATTGTACAATAATTTGGCTCTTCTCCATGTCACGTGGTTCATTAAATGATGGTTGTCATATCTGTTTACAGTTCTCCTGCCTCACCGACTGTCGTCCCAGATAAAACACCCCTCACCAACTGATAACCTCACTGATAACTAAGAAGACCCAGATACAAGCACTGAAAGGACCAGACTTGTTCCAGCTGTCTCTCTGGGCAGAACTGTCTCGGCTAGGAATGGAGGTGTCAGAGGGTGGCAATATTAAGAACACAAGCAAACTGAATGTAAAAGACAGAAAAAGATTATTGTCAAAACTTATGATCATTTCGAATCCAAACGTCTGTGATGACTTGGATGACTATCTACCCTTGTCATATCAAAAAACGGGGGGGAGGAGAGCAGAAGAGCAAAGTAGTGACAGTGATGAAGACAACATTCCTTTGGCTAATATTTCGGGGAAGAGGAGAGCAGAACAGCAAAGTAATGATAGTGATGATGACAACATTCCTCTGGCTGAGATTATGGATTGGTATGAATCAGATGATTTGGACATGGCTACTAATTAGTATCAGACTTCTTGATTGGAACAGTGAGCATTGTATGATTTTATATTTTTGTATACAAACATTTGCCATCAAGATTTGTTGCATGTATTGCATGATTGCCGGGCCGTGGGGGGGGGGGGGGGCACAACTGTCTAAACATTTTACATGAGATTTAAATATATGAAGTGATTTATTACATGTGATTTAAACTTGTGTTTGAACTTGTTTTTGGTGACACTACATGAATTTTTGTTTTCGTGCCATTAAGGCAAGTAAGAATTTCAGCACATCTGAAGTGAAGTGGTCAATACATTGTAGCAAGGGGGGAGGGGGGCACTCCAAAGGAGATGCTTGGTAGGACTTAGATTCTATGGAAAGTAGATTATAACATGATTGAATTGTTGCACTTGTTAACCCAGTTGGTGTGTACAGGTTTTACACCTTTCTGACCTAACCGCTCTTTTTTAGATGAAGTTTAAGGGCTGATATTGTAGTTTCCTTGTACAATGGGGGAGGGGGGCACTGAAATTTGAACATTTCTGCACATTTTGACAAGTCATAAAATGCATATTTTTAAAGATGGTAATAAATAGATATGACAGATTGTACAGCTTGTTATGTTGTGTTACTGTATGAAGTTTGGTCTTTGTAGTGTTGTCAGAAGTGAAAATTTTGGCACTCCTAAGGTGGTCACTGTTAAGCAATCGGGGGGGGGGGGCGGCATATGGTATACAAAAGCATATTCAGCTTCACATTCCGGATTTTAGGAGTCTCTCTGAAGCTTGAGACTTTTTCAGGTGATTGAAGGGGTTGGGTACACCAGCTTCATAAATTATAGGGTCACAAAAACCTTTAATGGCGTACTTGATGTGACTTAAAAATGCTACATCATTGTCTATCAGCAAATATGCCGGGAAACTAATTTGCATAAAATTTGCATAATTTGCCATAAATAAGCCTCATATCAGCAATTTTGAACTTGATCATTGTGATTGGTCCAAAACCCTATCATATGGTGCAAACCGCAGTCTTCTACGACTTCAAATAAAAAAAATCATTTTTTCAGACCTGGCCCCGGTAACAATCCCAGCTTAACTATAGGGAAAAAATGCTCTGGGAAGCATGTTGGAGGGCTAAAATTTTTACCTTCCCAACATCGTAGGGGGGTGAAATTTTCAGGATCTACTGACCCTATCACGTACTACAAGAAAAGCAATGAAAAAAGACACATAAGTGTTAAGAACAAATTTATTAGCACTGCAAAAATTGTATTTTTTAACAAAATTGTGTGTGGGCCTCCCTACCATTGTGCGATGGGCAGGAGGAACTAAATCAAAATGATACCGATCTGATAGCTGAACAAGACGTAAAATATGCCGGAGAGAGGGAAAATGTATATTGGATACATAGATATGATATTCTGTGTTCTGATGACCTAGACGCGTTTTGTTGTAACCGATAGTGCTGTTTTTTTTTGGACTGTCCCTGATTTTCTACAGTAGATGGATATATATCTTGCAGGTGTTTCTACTTGGCGACGTCCCAACCGACCTCTCCCTCCAACCATTGCATAAATCTAATATGTAATTTTGTCAAATTTTAAGATGTTTTGGTTAGTTCTTCAGAAGACAAACATAACCACCGGAATCTTATTTTACTATTCTAAGTTTTTCTAAGTTAACAAATGGAGCTTAGTATATATGAGGGGTGCTGTCTTAAAAAAGCCATGTCTTCTCTCTGTGGTTATGAAACACGTCTGAAACGTAGGGTCATAATGGCCGTGCATTTGTCCGATAAGAACGGTCTTTTATTTTAATATTAAGTAACCTTCATACAGGAGAATATTCGTTTTAGCTGTAGATATCTTCATATACGTTGTTGTGGTCAATTTTCAGGTTTTCATTTAATATTCTGAAATTCTTTCCAAGGTCAGGGATTTGTAATGCCAACTTTGCAATTTAATTATCTCTCACTTCATTGCCCTTGTACAATGGGATTCGGCAGGTAAGGTCGTGTGAACGATAAATATGTACTGCACAACGATACTAATGCCATCAATATCAAATTTGTCAAAATTGTTTCCTGTGATCGTCGACAATAATAACACAGTAGTATAAAGTCAGCACGCTGCTATCATTTATTCAGGCTCGGTCAGGCTCGGTCAAAAGGTCAGGGGTCACCATGATTATGTTAAGGGTTATTGAGGCTCCGTTAGGCTCAGTCAAAGGTCAGTGGTCGCCGTGATTATGTTAAGGTATGCAGATTGATGGAAAGGTAGGTGAATGTATGCAAATTTTGCTAATGAGCTAAATTACAGGTCAGATAAAGGTCAGTGTGCACTTTTCAACATGGTAACCTGGGAAACCTGTTGTCACGGCAACGATTTTTGAAGGATGATACCAAGGCTACCGATATTGTTGCGTAAATATTACTCCGGAGTAAGGATGTTTTGGAGTAAATTATTACTCCGGACTAACGAATACTCCGTTTAGGAGTAAAATTTTACTCCGGAGTAAGTGTATTTGTAGCAAGTAACGTATATTTGTCATGGCCATGGTGCATCCGTTTAGTCTATCCTTACGATGATCACGTGTAGATATATCATATATACATATATAAAACATTTGGAGTAAATTATTACCCCGGACTAACGAATACTCCGTTTCGGAGAAAAATAGTAACAAGTAACGTATATTTGTCGTGGTGTATCCGTATCGTCTATCCTTAAGATGATCATGTGTAAATATATTATATATACATATATAGAACCTTCGAAGTAAATGGTTACTCCGGAGTAAGTGTACTTGTGGTAAGTTACATATATTTGTTACGTCTGTGTATGTAACATGTGTGCATGCATCGACACAACGAAAAAAAAAAAACAGTTTCGCCACACTTTATTGATCACTTGTTGGTCAACAGAATGTATTGGCAAACGCACAAGCCAGCGCACGTCTGATCTTATGTCCTTGCTTAAGCCTAGGTCACAATTAAAAAAAGGGGCCCGCTCGGCGCGTTTTCGGGCTGTTTTTTGGCACTACCGTACGGCACCTGGACGGAGACTGGCGTGATTCCCGACGGCTGCCGGTCTATTTTTGGCCCCGCGCGGTCGCCGAATTGATTTTAACACAAACTTAAAATCACTTCGGGCCCCGTCGGGCAAGGTACGCCGAAACGACGCCGTAACCTAACTGCCCAGGACCCATCAGGCGGCCGCACAGGCACCTGACTAAGATATGACGTCACAGGTGCTGATCAGTGCATCAGGTGGTCAGGAAAAGGGGGTTATAGGGGGCATATCATAAACTCCTTCCTCAGACTACGTCGCACAGTTCACCACGTGTGTGTTACACTATGTACTTGTGTGTCAGAATTCGCGACATAGCTCCATCATCAGTGAGTCGTACTGTCCATGCACGGGTCTGCGCATTAACCAGGGGCGAACCCACCCTCGTCTTTTCGACAATCCAGTTCGGCCTGCCTTTCTTCTTCAGCTACCAATACCACAATACCTAGGTTGTAACGGTGACGCGCTGTCGCCAGCCTCAACCTCAGACGGGCTTGCAGATTGTCTGCAGGTTGCACTAAACCCTGCATCACCAAATTCAGTCTACTCTTTACGTGACGAGTCGTACATTAATAAAAAAGGGAACGGTGACAGGCCGAGCAGCGCTTATATATATATCGGCTCAAAAACACGACAGCAGCCCGTCGGGATCCAGCCAGGGATGCGCTAGGATCACCCCTGGACCCCGCCAGGGACCCAACAGCTGCCCGGCCGGACTGCAAGAGCCGGTCGGCAGCCTACCGCACCCCGCACGGGTCAAGACGGGACACTGACCAGACATCAGACGGTTCCCTGACAGAAACCTCAAGGGGACCAAAAGTTTATGAATTTTCATTAGAAGCCGCCTCAACCCCAGCCCCGACAGGGAGGCGTAAAGGAACATTTAATTGTGACCCTGACAGACGACGCACGCACGACTTTATGACGCCGGCCGGCGTCTACCCGGGGAACATGCCGAGCAGGCCCCGTTGGTAATGTGACTCCAGCTTAAGAATGGCGCCATGACACCAGGGCATGAAACGAGCCATTGTCTATTGTCTACTAATTAAAAGTGTCGTATATCTGCAATCTGAAATCGACGAAATATATAATATAACATGATATGCTAGCGTAAGTTTATCATTATACAAAACATTACCTAGAGTTTAGAAGAAGTTGTATTGTATGAAGGGTAAATAAAAGTCCATTCTTATCCAGCAGATTCATGACCATTATTGTCTAAAATTACTTCAAGAATTGAGATTCCGATTTGTCTTATACAGAGCCATTCGACGAGTGTGTGGCATATAAAGTTTCCTTGGAGGAGGAGTTCGGTTGGGACGTCGCCAAGTAGGAACACCTGCATGCTACATATCCACAGGTCTGCTGTAGAAAATCAGGGACAGTTCACAAGCAACCGTACTAATGACAACAAAAAGATTATCACAGGATATCATATCTATGTATCCAATATAACTTTTTCACGCTCTCTAGCTTATTCTACGTCTTGTTCTCTTATCATATCAGTGGCATTTTGCTTGAGTTCCTCCCGCCAATCGCACAGTTGTTTAAGCCTATTGTAAGGACATGTGAGGTGGGGGGTCGTCGCTTTACAAATGGTTTTTATTTGTTGTGCCTGGCTTTGAAGTATTTAAAGTAAATAAAGCTGTTACAAATATATATATATATATATATATATATATATATATATATATATATATACACCGGGAATATAGATATGGATGTTGATGATATCCTCCATAGGATTTACTTGCTTGAGCTCACCTAACAAGTGTCTGACCGCTAAACAATACACGTGCCACTCCTCGTGTCGACATCAGTGGAACCCCCCTTTTTATGCTATGGTACTGTTGCATGATCCACAAACTTCACAGGGAAATTTCAAGTCAATTATCTTTCACTAAGGGCTTCTGCTTTGCCCACCTCTCTTCGTGATGAAAAGCTTAACTGTGGTTTGTCTTGCATGGCTGGGAAACTGTTTATCTAGGTAAGAGACAGGACAGAACTGCCGTCCTTGTCGGAGGATATTTGGTTTTGGGTTGGCAGAATTTAGAGGATGCGTTTTCCTGAGACAAATTCTCGGCATTCATTTCATACCGTAAAGCTTGACATTAAAATCTGACTAAAGGCCCAACGTGATTTTACCCCGTAAATTACTTCCTCCTCCTCGCTGTAAAGACCCACCCATCTTTAGTTCAGGTGTCTGTGTTGGCACCGAGGCAGGCACCAGGTGTCACAATGAACGTGACAAGGAAACGCAATATGGAAACGATTTGAGCGGGATTGTCCTCCTGAAGACTGGGAATATCCTAAAGGGTTATCAGATCCACTACGTGATAACATAATGTTATATGTGTGTGTGTGTGTGTGTGTGTGTGTGTGTGTGTGTGTGTGTGTGTGTGTGTGTGTGTGTGTGTGTGTGTGTGTACGTCCTGGATCGTTTACTGAGGCATTTCTGTCAGAACGTGACAGGTATAGAGTACGTCACAAGAGCCATGATTCAAACGGAATAGGCTTCTGTGTGTACTACAAAGAAGATAGGCAGGCTACACTCATTATTATAATCTTAGGCAGACGTGTACGGTTTTGAAAGGTTGCTCAAAGAAAAAAGAACGTTTTTGTCGTCTTATGTGTTTTCTTGTCTTTCAAATAATACTTTTACATCGTGCATTAATTATAAAATCAGAGGCCAGGCTGGAACAATAACCCAGCATCCTTTGCAAGATAACTACCCTTGACCTCACATGTCCGGAAGGGGCAAAAACAACTCCGTAATGGCGGGAGGAACTCACGTAAAATGATACCGATCTGTTAGGGGAACAAGACGAATAAACGTTAACTACACTGCAGAACGTTAAAGTTGGTACGGTACATTGGTACGGTACATTGGATTCATACACATGAAATCCTATGCTGTGATAATCTAGACGTTTTTGCTGCCACCCATAGAGCTGTAATTTGTGGACAGTCCCTGATAAGCCGTAACTTTTTGTCGTCGTTTTTGGAACACCGCATTGTCACAATGGACCTGTCTATGCATATCTAAAACGACTGGAGGAAGTTGTCCTTTCTGGGTCCTTCGCATCGTAAAATTTTTTGCAGTTCTTTAGATGCATAACTACTTAGAACAGTGAACATTACCCCTGCCGTGGCACCTTTCTAGCGGCTTAATTGCCCTTAAATACTTGAAGGCCAGGCTGGAACAACAGACAAACATCCTTTGTAAGGTGACTATCCTTCACCTACCATGTCCTGAAGGGGCGAATACATCTGTGCAATTTGCGCGAGGAACTCAAAAAGCAAAATACCGCCGATTGTATAGAAGAACAAGACTTGAAATACATTGGGGAGCGTATCCTGTGTTGTGATAATCTAGAAGGTTTTTGTTGCCACCGGTAGTGACTGTTTCTGCACAGTCCCTGATTCTCGACCTACTTGTCTTGCAGGTGCTACTTGGCGACGTTCTAAATCGACTTGTCCATCCGAACATAGTGCAACAGTTTACTCGTTGAATCTTACTCACTCACTCACTGCGTTCTTTAGTTTTATTAAGCTCTGAATTATACAAACATACCAGTATCTAATTTTTTTGACGAGTTAAAAAAAACGTTACTAGACAAAATAACAAATGACGGTAAGTAAATTCGAAGGGCGCTGTCTTGAAAAACGTCGTGTTCTCTATCCGCTAATGGTGATAAATTTTCAGTCACTTGGGGTCATAATGGCCGTGCATTTACCGGACAAGAAAGTTCCTTTAATTAACACTCATACAGAAGAATGTTGTTCTTCTAAAAATTAGCCGATACTCTAAATGATAATTTTTTGTATTTTTTTTTAAATTAACATTTTGCCATTTTTTTCCAAGGTCTGTGACTTGTCACGGAAACCTTGGGATTTAATTGCTTCTCATTTCAGTGCACCTTGGACTGCGGGTAAGGTCAGAAAAGGTCGTGTGAACGATAAAAATATCCTGCACAACAATGGACCTGATAGTAGCAGACATTAACATGAAATTTGTCAAAATTTTTTCTGCGATCGTCGATAAATGACGGATTTGCAGCCATCAACACCCCGTCGCGCATGCGACCGTTGGACAAAATTAACTGGAATATTTGCCCCCCCCCAAAAAAAACAACAACAACAACAACACTTTAAACTGGCGATATTTAAAGGAGAGCTGAAACAACAAACAGACGTCCTTGCCTTTGGTGACCATCGTTCACCTCATATGTTGGGAAGGGGCAGAAACAACCGTACGCTGGGCGGGAGGAACTCAAGGAAAATGCAACCAATATCTGATAGGAGAACAAGACGTAAAATACCCTACAGAGTGTGAAAAGGGTATATTGGATACATAGATAAGTTATGATGTATTCTGATAGTCTAGAAGCTTTTCCTTGTCCCACATTGCGACTGTGTTTGAGCACAGTCCCTGATTGTCGACATACTTGTCCTGCAGGTATTCTTCTTGGCAACGTCCCAAATCGACCTCTCCGTCCGAACGTACAAACTTAAGCAACAATTAACTTGTCGAATCTTCAGTTTTATTAAGCTCTGCATGATACAAACATACCAGGATCTCACTTGGTTGAGATATTTTAGAGAAGTTAACAGATGGTGCCAAGTAATTCTAAAAACTCGGTTATTGACACCTTTGCAACTACGTAAAGGTCGTAACTTTTCCACCTTGCTGCACTGTCACAATGAGCCTGTCTATGGATATCTAAAATGACTGGTGGAATTTTCAAAGTTGCCTTTATACTTCCTTCGCACTCTAACATTTTCTGAAGTACTTTGGAGGCATAAATACTTATCACAGTGAAAATGCAACATTCCACCGTTTTTTTTTTAACATTTGAACAGCTTCAAAAGTTGTGCTTTTTATGATACTTCAAGGCCAGGCTAAACAACAGACATCCTTTGTAAGGTGACTATTTTTAACCTCAAATAATTGCAAGGGGCAAAAACAACTATGCACTGGGCGGAAGGAACTAAAGAAAAATGCCACCGATCTGATAGGAAAACAAGACGTAAAATACGTTGAAAAGTGTGAAAAGGGCATTTGGGATACGTTGATACGATACTCTGTGTTGTTATAATCTAAAAGCGTTTTTTTGTCACCCGAAGTGACTGTGTTTGCGCACAGTCCCTGATTCTCTGCATACTTGGCTTGAAGGTACTACTTGGCGATATCCCAAATGGACATAACAAATAACAATGGACCTCGGGGATCGTAAGTAGAAGGGAGGGTCTTTCAAGGCACGCCGCAGGTGGCGCTGTCCGGAGGTTTGTTTTGTATAATTAGGTACGGGCTTATCGAAGGATTATCTGTTAATAAGGATTAGCGAAGGATTAGCGTTAATCACGTGGGGGCTTCAGTCCACGCCGCAAGGTGGGGCTTTCCGGAGGTACTTACCGGTCTATCTGTTAATAAGGATTAGTAATAATTACATATATCATTTGCAGGATTATCAGAAAATGATTAGCGTTAGTTACATCATTAGCTATGCATTAAATAGGTAGCGGACTGGGCGTGTGTAATGGCGTATTCAATGCTATGTCTCTTAAAAAGGCGCAAAGTATTTTAAAAGTGTAAAAAACGGCTACACATATAATAGACTGGCGTACCACGTGGTGCGCTTTCCAATGTCACGTCAAATAAAAACATGTGGTCATTCCGCGCTTGACGGAAATTATCGTTAGTCGGTCCGTTAATTTAAGCTACCAACCAGGGGGGGCGTTTGGGTAGCATAATCAGACAGAGTGTCAGACGTAATTAATCACGGATCTAATATTCTGTCTGATTTGCATCGTCTGTAAATGGGTGGCTCAGACACGTGACTTTCAAAGAGTAGTATATAAAAACGCGACAGTGTTTCAAACATAGACCTAGCCGACGACTTGACTTCGCCAGTATGGAGAGAATGGAGCTGGACTTTGATCTCAACTACCTCAAACCAAGCCTAGGAAAGGGGTGGGCTGCGACAATCTTCATTCCGATAGAAACGTCGGGCGTACTGCAGCTCATTCATCATCTCCGAGACAACCTGCAGAATCATACTAGTAATTTTGCCTCGCGTGGGCTGGATTTCGACTATGATTTGGTGGATTACAACCTGTGGGGTGTTAAGTACCACCTATTCACCACCTACTGCTGGATAGATTACAAGCTTGCCATCAAGGTGTTGAAACGTGACTTTCCAGAAGTCAAATTTTTGGTGATGGCGCCTGGACAATCTGCGTAAAAAGTAAACGGGCTCTTTTCAGGGCCAGGCTCTTTTCAGAGCCACCCCAAATCGAAAAAAAGAACTGTATCGTTTTCACCTTCCTGATGTATCAACAATAATGAAAAAAATAATTGTGAATGTATGTGTGTGTGTGTGTGTGTGTGTGTGTGTGTGTGTGTGTGTGTGTGTGTGTGTGTGTGTGTGTGTGTGTGTGTGTGTGTTAATAAGTGAGTTGGTAAAGGTTGACATTCTATACCTTGGTTTGTATTACAGATCTTTTCTCTGTATGTGGGTTGTCATTACTTAATCTGGCAGAGTGTCAGACTTAGTCTAATATTTTGTTTATCATATAAATTAAACTGTAAATTAGAAGGTGTGAAGGTAAATCCTATCACGGTGTAGGTATTATAGTTGATTAGGTGTTATCACGTGACTTTCACAGAGTAGTATAAAAAAACGCGACAGTATAACATAGACTTGCCGACGACTTGACGCGACGACAGATAGATAGAATGGATATCTCAATGGATCCTATGTTCGAGTTTATCAAGCCTGGAAAGCGTTGGTATGGGACGGTTTTCATCCCGCTAGAGACCCCGAACTTCAACCGGATCCTTTACCGACTTCGAGACCATCTTTGGAAGATGGTTAGTTTCTGCATCTGGGGGGCGTACTACACGCCATTCATCACCAACACACAGTCAGACTACAACCATGTCATTGATGTGTTGAAACACGACTTTCCTGAGGTCAAGTTTTTGGTGATAGTGCCTGCAGAGTCGACATAGAAATATCACCAAACAGGCTCTTACAAGAGCCGGCTCTTTTCAGAGCCACCCCAAAACCAACGAAAGTACTGTATCGTTTTCACTATCCTGATGTATGGTCAATAAAAAGCGCGCGATGTGTGTGTGTGTGTGTGTGTGTGTGTGTGTGTGTGTGTGTGTGTGTGTGTGTGTGTGTGTGTGTGTGTGAGTCACTATGAGTCACTCTGAGTCACTCTAAGTGTGTGTGTGTGTGTGTCTGTAGGCGACTTGTGATAGTCGCTATGCGTGGCTATGCAGGAAGCCATTTTTTGCATGGTGAAAGGCATGTCAAAACAATGCAGGAAGCCATGTTTTTGCATGGTGAAAGGCATGTCAAAACAATGCAGGAAGCCATGTTTTTGTATAGTGAAAGGCATGTCAAAACAATGCAGGAAGCCATGTTTTTGTATAGTGAATGGGCATGTCAAAACATGTTTAAAAATGTGTCGTGTGTCAGGTTAGCAGGAATGAGTGCATGACTCACGTGATATTCGTGAGAATTAAAAGCACATCATTGTAGTATAGAACGTTATTCTCTAAAAGATCACCAACGATGCCTCACGTTTGTGACATTTGTGGCAAGGAATTCAGCCGGAAAGCGCGGTATGCGAGAAATAACCTCTGCATGACCTCTAATCCTATCACGGTATAGGTATAGCCGGCAAGATGTTATCATTATTATGTTGATCATTTGTGTCACGGATTAGCTGATAAACGAAACTCCAAATTGGTGTTCATGTGTTGACCTCTAGGTCAAGAACCTGAAAAGAGACTTAAAGAAAGTGACCGAGGAGAAAGACACCGCTTTAGCAGAGACGGACATTTACAGTCTATAGACAGTCGCTGTCACCAAGTACAGTAGGTGTTGTGGGGTCGTGTGGCGTAAACGGTAGCGTGTTCGACTCGGAACCAAGAGGTCCTGGGTTCGAACCCTGCCATGCCCCCGATCTTGTGCCCTTGGGAAATGCACGTTACACAACTTTCCTCACCTCACCCAGGTGTATATTTGTATTGTATTGTCCTCTGTCAGTTGGTGGCGGCATTAAAATAAGTTGAATAAACTTGAGTGTGCCGTCATCATGTCTTGTCATTACATGTTGGAAAAAAAAATAAAAAAAGTACAGTAGGGGCATCGTCAATAGATAGCTTTAAACAATTCTAGAGCTAGACGTTCAAAGGTTAGGTGTAACAGGTAGTTCAGTGTAATGTAGCCAGCTGCCGCCGCGCCGCGTGCCTGCGAAGCTGGTGTGTTACGCCGAAGGGCGGTTATACCGGCTATACAGATACAGAAGCTGGTGTGTTACGCCAAAGACAGACATTTACAGACAGTCTATAGAACAGCTGAATAAAAAGGTCGACGAGGTGGAAAGAAAATGTTACGAGGCAATGCGAGAAGAGAAGGATATAAAAAACAAACTCGTAGACGTGACAAAAGACACGTACGTCTTAAAGGAGTACGAGACATCTAAGAAGTTCCGCGAGTTCTAGGAGAAGTCTAAGGGAGATATTGAGACGTTACAGAAGGCGGTGAAGAAGGAGCAGATGAGATTCGACCGCGAGTCGAAGGCGCTGAACGAGATGATCCAAGACATGGAGAAGATGATATGGAGACTCGAGCGCGGCCCGAACAAGGAGACGCGAGAAACTCAGACAGAACTTCCCGAAATCGCCGTGATCTTCGAGGGGGAGATTAAGAAGCTAGAGAAGATAATTAAACACAAGGACAACACGATCGACTCCAAACAGCGCGAGATCCACAGCAAGGAGCGCGAACTCCACTCCAAGGTGCGGAGAATGTTGTTGGAGAAGAAGGCTGACGAGGTGGCCGGGGAGAAAATCCACATGGAGATGGACCTGAACAAGATGCGCGTGAAGCTGGCGTACTACGAGGCGGAGTGCCGCAGGGTCAAGAAGGAGAACAGCAAACTTAAGGCGCTGCAGCAGAAGGAGCAGCAGCAGCAGCACCCGCACAGACAGGGCGTGCCGCAGAGCGCCAGGCCGGCAAATAGCAGCGCCATTAACGGACTCGCCATCAAGGAGGCAATCTGAGCAGGCGGCTCCGCCCCGGTGGCGTCGCCAAAAAGCAGACAGGCTGTACTGCTGTGCGCCAGGCTGGAAAACAGCAGCGCCATTAACGGACTCGCCATCAAGGACGCAATCTGAACAGGCGGCTCCGCCCCAGTGGCGTCGCCAAAAAGACAGACAGGGCGTTCCGCAAACCCACAGGCCGGCAAACATCAGCGCCATTAACGGACTCGCCATGAAGGAGGCAATCTGAGCAGGTGGCTCCGCCCCAGTGGCGTCGCCAAAAACCCACCGCACAGACAGGGCGTACGGCAGAGTACCAGGCCGGCTATGTTGTATCCAGAACCGTGTTTTTTTTAATCCAGAACCATGGTCAGACACGGTTCTGGATAGTCCACGTGTATCCAGAACCGTGCCTCGGGCAAATCTACGTTCTTGGATACGCTGAGACTATCCATAACCGTGCCTGATCCTAACCCTAACCCATTCAGGCATGGAACTACAATGTAGATAGGCACAGTTCTGGATACGATACAGGCCGGTCAATAGCGGCGCCATTAACGGACTCGCCATCAAGGAAGCAATCTGAGCCACAGGCTCCTTCTCAATGGCGTCGCCAAAATCAAAATGTTGGCACCCCATCCGTGGCGTTGCTAACGTCAAGGGGTTAACCTAAAGGAGTCGTCTTGGTGGCGTCGCCAAAACAAAGACTGTAACCTGGGCTGCCTGCCGCGCCCATGTGGCGTAGCCAAAAAAAGACTGCTATAATGTTTAAAATACCAGGTCAGTGATTTCAGAGGGGATCAGATTTTATGTTTCACGTTCATGATCACAGTGAAGTACGTCATTTGACTTTGAACAGCGACACGAGACCAAGTCAGAAGTCACTGGCCCATAGATAGTTTTATTTTTAACTAGTTACATTTGACTCTGTACCTATCATAAATATTAACGTTATAATGCTTTTATAACTGTATGGGACGTTGATGATCAAAAACAAAGGTATGCAATATTTGTCCCTTAGAGTTATAGCATTGCAATACAATGTATGTTTCCGTACCTGAGGTATCACTGCTAGGGTTGCACACGGAGAGACACACAAGGTACTTTGCATTAAAGAATGACGATTCGTGATCTTCAGTCGTCATTTCTTTTCAATACTTTTTTTTATATACCATCAATAGTATTCAACCTTCGGGTATCTAGACCTTGATTAAGCGGTAATGAGGGTCTGCATGTGGGGTCCTGGCTATGCTTAAAGGTAAATTAAGCTATTCTGGCTTTCGGAAATACTTCATTGGAATGTTCTTCTGTATTGATGCGGTGTCTGGCAAAACTAGCCTGCGGACGCCACTGATGTTGGTGCGATCCTGTGTTCGACTACGCAGTACGAAGGATTTTTCAATAACGTTAACAATAAATTCAGGATAATGAACTAAATAAGGCGGTACGTGGAATCAAAGCGACCAGTTTCGCTTCAGGAAGAATTTCCAGACAACGCGTACCGTTGAATTAAGCCGGCTGGCTACGATTAACAGTGAATTAACATTAAAATGGCTCGCTAATTCTCACGGAAAAACGCATGCAGACCCCCAGTAATCAGTCACGCCCAGGGTTCCGGGCACTAAGCTTGGGTATAACGATCGATATCCGCTAGTTTTCCTGCAACCGTTGAACTTAGAATCCTGCACGTAACATGGGAGTTCGACCGGCCCGTGGACTTCCTAAAAATAGTTTGGTTTGTGAAAACTGTTTTGTTTTAGTGGAAATATCTGCGATCTTCTACGGGATATCTGGCCCGGAAGTGACCGTCGCCCTCCCGACATGGTGACAACAAAAGATGTCAGCCCAACTCATAACTGGTACTTTTGCCCGAGACCCATTTGGGATAGAACAAGGTATCCAGAACGGGCCCTCCGCCATTCCTACACGGAAAACTTGTAATACTGGACGCTTAAAGACAAATAGTGGCAGATTTGTAACTCTATCTGCTACTGTATGCCTCCATTATTACTGTAGTACCTGTACTAATAGGAAGGGTCGTAAGGTGGCATGAATGTACGTGTACGTCACAATGACTCACATGGCATAAAACCAGTGTCCCAACGAAGGTTTTCGAACAAGTTCGTTTTGGCGCCATGTTTCTAACATCGCCCGTTGTTTGCAGCCTGTGGTGTTTACTATGGCTAGTTTATCAGCTGAGACCATAAGAAAGTCACAATGTGCTCTGTGCGACAGTTCATGTATGGATTATGGGTGAAGTGTGGATTACCTTTCCGTTGGATTACGCCTGGTGACCGTTGGGCAAGATACTTGTTTCAAGAGAGAACTGAGAACAACCATGATAGGTGAGTCTGATATTTCTATAGCTATATGAACACATTCTACACATTTTTGGGGTTGAAATGCCTTTTAGAATTCATCTAAATTTGCACAGAAAGTGAAGATGAGATTACTAATGAGAATTAGTGCGGCTGAAGTTTGCATTTTCGTCCCTTGAGCTATCTGTAGTTCTCTAAATACGTTATACGCCAAGAAGACGTATAGATTGTATACAGCTGTTCTCTAGTTTCCTGATGGGGGACACCTTGTACCAACCTTACACATGGTACACGGTTCCTACCTGGCCTCAACACACGGCCATTTTGGAAAGAGTCACCTTGACCTTTGTCTGTGTGCGGCTTATGCATATGGCTTGATCGGAACCGATCTTTTCTAACGTCCTGGCGCCGCTTTCCAGCTATATGTGTGCGGTGTTCTGTGGAGTAAAGCTTTGATATGGTCGCCTGTGTTCGCCGTTCATGAGATATTAAGGGATAAACAACATTCACTGATCTGGTTAAAAGGCTGGCAATTTAGCGCCTCTCTACTATTGTATTGTTACATACCGAAAAATGTGGTTAAAATGTGGTCAAATTTTCATTGAAACTGTTGAAAGTTTAATTTCTGTGTATAAATTGACGCCGCTTTCCACATGCAGGTGGAACATTCGGTTAGGGACGTCCCTCGGATAGGACGTTAAATGGAGGTCCTTGTTTTTGGAGAGCCACACCCCACGCACGTTAAAGAACCCACCACACCTTCCGAAAAAGAGTATGGGCAAGCCCCGGTGTGCGATGGTCCAAATATTACTAGCTGGAAGTTGGTGATTCACTACAAATCACCGGGATGGAGGCCTGGCGAACCCCCGTCTCGTATTAGCCACATGGTGATTTACATCATCCCCCTGACGGAGACCTGGCGACCCCGTCTTGTATCAGCCAACGAAAGGGTATGTCACCCCAATTCGGCTAGTCGTAATTGTAGTTCTGACAATTACACATCTAACACTTCGTTACATATTATTTTACGGACTTTTAAAATCATACACTACTCGTAATACTGATTAGAATAAGGTAAAAGATTTAAAATACATAAAATAACGGGCGATATAAACGGAACTGAGAGCAGTGATCAAATGCCTTAGAACGGGAATAAAGTATAGCAGAGTATTCCTCTTATTAATGTGAGTTCAGATGAATGGCAGCACACAGTGATTTACAGGACAAATATGTCAGAATCAGCTACAGATTCAGCATCCGAATCATGTAAGGTATCGCACTAGATCGGTGCCTTATTGTAGGCATTGCAAGGTCAAGGACAAAAAACACAATAGGTCAAGGACAAAAAACACAATGGTGGCCAGTATGCCGCTATTGATGCATGTCTTAATAAACAAGCTATTTTAAGCGGACAAGAACCGTGGCGTGTTTCTGCATTTGTAAATAGACAAGGCATTGTCCAAATGCAGAAATACGCCACGGTACTTGTTGTTTAAACAGTAGAGGAGATCCGCTTTAAATAGCTTGTTTATTAAGACTCTTTCAATATATATTTAAATGAGTAAAGTAAGTGCATGCGTGACGCCATCTGAGTTTACTAGTAAACAAACGTCCATGCCAGCTGCATTGCACTACCACCGACCGCAGCCTGTAGAATAAGGCCCCGTTCATACGAATGCGCATTGAGCTCGATTCGGGCAAACCACATTCCTCACATCTGGTCCACGTGCCACACGTTCCTTCTAAACCGTGCTCGAGAACGATTCGCCTAAACCACATTCATTGTTGTTTGATGAAAACACACAAGGTGGCGTCTTCCCAATATTAGAGGTTAGGGGTGAAAGTGCATCATGCCCTAGAAGTTGTCGTGTTTTTTTTTAATGGATAATCGCTTGCAACCGGCTCAGAGGAGTACGAAGGAGACACAGGCTACGGGTGGCCCTTGTAAGAATTCGTTGCCGACGCCGCCACTTGTTATTTGCGGACCCCGAGGTCAATGACCGGGTTCATATGCAAAGTAAACCTGATGAATGCGCATCGGTGCGTTCAGACGCAATTCGCGATCCAGTCAAGGCGGTTTGAATCCGCCTCCAGATGTGGATTGGGATCGATGCGCATTCAATGCGATTCGGAGCGTTCAGATGGAGCCACATGAATCCAGAATCCGGCCAAACCACATTGAATGCGCTTTCACCGACTTCGTATGAACGGGGCCTAAAATCAGCACCATCGCTTTTGTGAACAGGTGTTAGTCGAGGTCTGCTAATGTCCGGCTGCACTAGCCGAGTGCTTCAAAATGTATGAAACATTCGGGTGTGGACGGCAGGTTGGGCCGTGGTTGGCTGGTGGTTGGGAGTAAGTCAACAGTGGTCGGGGCGAGTTCGGGGGTCAAATTTGACTTCCAACCACGCCGCAATCACTGTTGACTTACTCCCAACCACCAGCCAACCTATCCTAGACCCGTGTTGACTCACTCCAAGCCCTCAGACGAATCCCTTATTTTTCCCAACCGAGGGGACTAATAACAGAACGTGTGCCAACCATCCCCGACCTTCACCCAACCGGCACGCAACCCAAAACACAGACAAACTGTGAAAGCTGTGTTGAAGCTAAATTTGAGCCAATTTGATCTTTCGGGTATGTTTACAACATAGAGATGGGGTTTATGTGATTAAATCATCCTTTCACTAATACATGGGGCAGCGTCTGTAAACCGCTGAAGTGTTTTGAAAACAAAGTTGTTATCTCGCGGGCTTAACCTGAAACCTGTTCATGCATAGACGGGTCGGCAGAAGGGATTCATTGTTCTGGTCTTTTAGAAACTTCTCGTCTGTTATTGGCCTCCATATAGAAGTGCATTTAACTATGGACCGTTTCAGGTCTGGTAAGGCAGAAATTCTGTGTCTACAGCATTATGAACATTTGATATAAAAGTTTTAAAATCACGAATTGAGGGAATCATTCTGATTACTTTTAAACATGCCATTCGCTTCATTACACAGAATAATTCTCAAGTGATATACGGAACTGTATGGGTAGCCTCTACCGGGCCTGAGGGCGCGGCTGGAAATAGTAGAAATTGGCCAAATAGAGAGATAACACGCCGAGGGAGTTACAAGTCAGCCAGTTTACAGCTGAGGGGCCGGCAAACTGTAAAATGGCTGACTAACTCCCTCGGTGTGTTATCTCTCTATTTGGCCAATTTCTACTATTTCCAGCCGCGCCCTCAAGCCTGGTAGAGGCTAATGTATGGGGGAAGGGTTACAACTTATCATAGTAGAGGCCATATAATGCAAGTCTGCAATTTGGTGAGTGTTTTAGGAAAGGCACCTGGATTTAGAATCGTTAACAGAGAACGTATTAACGAGGCAAGATGAGATTCACCTAATGTAAGAAGTGATCTTATTTTGTGGTTGTATTTCATTCAAATACACTTGCGAACATGAACCCACTCTCGCAGACTAGACAATGTGTTGGCAATTGAGATGTTAGTAGTAAAGATATTAGTCTATCGGGACTTGACAGGGCCTTTGTCGGCTCGCAATGGCATCTTGTGCCGTCCGTGATGGGAAAAGACACGCTAGTGAATCTGCCGGCCCTGGGTGTTATTTTATTTATTTTATTTATTTAAACTTTATTTCAGGCACTTGGCCCATATGACATACATACAGGAATAAAGTTACACAAAAATGACTGAGTAACTAAAATACTTCTATATAAATAACTAACTTAGAAGACAAGGTTAACGTAATGCCTCCAAAATGGGCTAAGATAAAAACAGTCGGAGTGGGCAAGAGTATGTATAATGGAGTTCTCGGAAGAAAGCAACCGGGAAACGAACGAGTGGGACAGTTTACGAAGCTTAGCGTCAAAAGTGTCAAGCCTGTTATTTGCGAAAAGTAAACTAGTGCTGGACTGTCTGCTCACACCAAGCAGCAGCTTAAGGGCTCCATTATAAGCCACTCGTAACTTAGAGATAACGCCCACACTATATTCAGACCAAAGTTAAGCACAATACAGACTGGCACAATAGCTACCGAACAATATGCGCTTTACCTCAACAGAGCAGTAACGGAATCCACGTATATTATAAGCGAATTCGCTCTAGCATATAAGCTTCTAATCTTACTCTGCATCGCTAGGTCATCGGAAAGGTTTGGTGTAATAAGATAACCAAGGTAGTTGACAGACCAAACATACTCTAAGGTGGATCCGTACATGCTCAGTTGTGGTGGTACGTCGGGCAAGCGGAAGCCGTGACACGCAAAATACATACACATAGTTTTCTTTATGTTGAACAGCATATCAATGTCCGCTCCCACGTGCTCACAAATATAAATTAACTTCTGAAGCCCTTTGACGGAGGGACAGATGAGGCAAATATCATCAGCATACACAGTAGTTCCCACACAACAACCCAGTCCCGTCCTTGACAACTCTGCGCTTAAGTCGGAAACGTATACATTAAACAAAATTCGTGACAGAAGGCTGCCCTGGGGCAGTCCGTTACACGCAGTAAAAGTGTCTGATAGGGTTTGGCCCCAACGTACAGAAAACCACAAGGTATTATACCAGACAACAAGGAATCTGACTAGGTATATTGGAGCACCTCGATCTATAAGTTTCTTAAACAGCGTCCAATGATTAACCCTATCGAATGCTTTTGAGGCATCCAAAAAACACACAAATACCGGAGAGCCCCTCTGACGGTAGTAGTGGATGATCTGCGTCTTTGCGCTAAAATTGTGCTTATAAACCTGCAATTCTCCTGCTGTCTCTTAGAGTCACTGACAAAAGGTAGTGGATGCTACCTTAAACGTCTGACCGTTTCCAAAATTATATCCAGTTGCTTGAGTAACTGTCTGGTTGGCACACATAACACGGTATCTTATCACCTGAATGTCTAATCTTCACCGACGTAACAGACTTCATACTTTGGATGTTTTAAAAGGGCCGAATCAAATCTCCTGTTTTCAGCTCGTTTGTTAGCTCACTGATGCACAGGTTAAATAGTGAAGAGCTTCAAACTAAGCCTTGCCTGACTGCAAGTTTGATGGGAGAACTGTTACTAAAACCTATATTGATGTTGACACTGGCTACAGATTGACTGTATAAATATTTTATCATGTCTATTGAAATACTGGAAATAATCTGACTAATCGCGCTCCTGGAGGCCGGCCGCCACGAAGTTGCCGTCCCCTTGGCTGTAAAGCTCGTCGTGAAAATCGAAAATTTGACAGGAGTTAACATTGTGGCACAAACATGTCTATCCGCCGTTTCGTCTGCTCCGACTGTTTTACGCTGATAAAGTCGTTCGCGGCCGCTGACAAAAGTTCCAGGATCAAGGAAAAGGCGTTTTTTTCGCGCTCAGAAAGAAGGGAGTCCGCTCTGACGCCAAGTACTCCCGGCAAGGTAGCAAAGACGGAGGGTGTTGTGCAAGCAGTCGCCATTTTTCTTAGAAATACCCACGCGAAATCCAGGGCCTGGCGAAATCGATCAGATTTCTCAGGCCTGACAGTTCTGGTCCCCGCCCGGTACTCCACCCTTCTCCGCCCAACTGGCGCCGGAAATCACGTGATGGCCGACCGGTTACCATAGAAATTTCTATACTGGCTTCCTATTGGTGACTCCAGGGAAGGGAATCGTCCGAGCGGCTTAGAGCTATTCTGCCACAAGCTCTTGGGGTGGGGGTCATTAACCTCCGGCCGAGAGCTTGTAAACACAGGCTATGTATTTTGGACGGCCAATTATGCGGTGCTCTATACCCTGTAATGGGCATTTCCTATAGTCCCGCCTACCTCTGTCAAAACATCAAAATGCAGAATGCAGCCACTCTCTTATTGGTCGAACCGCTACCATGTTATCTTTGGTTGAACTGATAATTGTGATGGGCAGTCAGGAAAGGTCCAATGCTGGAAAGCTGAGCTATAAAAGCCCACGTGTCTGTCACTAGGCTCAGGAGATTCTGGTGACAACCTGAAGACGACACCTACATCTTCGCTAACCGTCCTGAGACAGTGGGCGCCGTCGGTCAGTGGGACGAGAGGAACGCTGCACCCGACTCATGTTAAAGCACATCGCCCGAACATCCCTAACTACACGGGCTCAACAAACCACAACTGTAAGTCAAATGCACAAAACATTTTTTTAATGTTTGCTTGCATCAGTAACGACAGT
>CM023838.1:14362397-14405762 GCA_013266295.2 Branchiostoma floridae x Branchiostoma japonicum
TAAGATATGTTGACATTATTTTTAAAATTTTGCATCGTCAATGTCAAAGTAAGTTCCTGACTACGGTTTACGGAAATTCCACAAGATCCGTTCGAAGGAACCGGCAGCTAAATATATTAACTGGTGATAACAAGATCTTTCAATCTTTTCAGAGTACCTGGCCACTCAAGACAACTGGGAGTTTTATAAGATTCGTGCGAACGGATCCATGCCCGACCCATACCCGAACGTGAAGTCGACTTGCCAGACGGCGGGGATGGGGTATCCGTGCTACGATACAGGTTCTGCTGAGTGTACCAACGACTACTGGACCTCTGACTGCATCACGTACCACCATGGTGATATCAGCTGTCATACCCTCGATGTCCTCTCCTTTATACTGTGTGAAGACACACCCCGGTACTGTCAGCCCCTTGATGACACCTTTGTGTACCGCCCTGGATGGAATGGTGACAACTACAACTCTGGCAGCTTCTTCTCGCCGGCAGCGAACTACACCAACATGTACGCCCTGTGTGCAGGTGAGGCTGCAGTCTCGATATTGTTACACACGACAGAGACATTTTGGCAAATAAAGAAAACAAAACTTTTAGATTAGATTAGATTAGACTATTTTGCCATTAAAATAATCTGTAGAATCTTGACTAAATATTTTCCTTCACTGCCAGCAGCCAGTGTATATGGAGTTTGAGAAGAAATAGAATGACCCACGTGCTGCACACCACTTGCCACATTTGCAGTCCCTACGAAATTTTTTCTTCATCTCCAGCTCGAAGCAACAGCATCTGTATCTGTATCTGTATAGCCGGTATAACTGCCCTTCGGCGTAACACACCAGCTTCTGTATCTGTATAGCTGGTATAACTGCCCTTCGGTGTAACACACGAGGTTCACAGGCACGCGGCGCGGCGGCAGCTGGCTACATTACACCGAACGACATATAAGTTTGTTTTCCCCGATGTTGAAAATGCTCACCTTGATGTACAAAACCCTAACACTATCTCCCATTTCCAGTCGCTACTTCGTGTGAGGCCTCCCCGTGTGTACACGGAACCTGTACTGATATTTCTTATGTGGATGATGTAACTGGGGACTTGATTATCGAAGGCTACAACTGTACCTGTGACACCGGCTGGACAGGAATCCACTGTGAAGAAAGTTAGTATATTTGTTACATTAACACAAACACTTCACATTCAGGAGTAGACATTTAAAGTAACTAAAGTGGTGGGATTGGATACTGTGAATACGAGCCCATATGGACGTGAGAAAAAGTGGGACGGGAAGGACTCACCTGTAAAACTGATAGGTTACGTTTTCTTTTCATCTGCACTTCTTTTCCTGTTACACAGTGGCCCCAAATGTCGGATTACAATGTAAAACGTTTTCCCCACAATGTTTCTGACCCGTGTAGCCACCTGCGATCCCAACCCATGCCAGAATGGCGGAGTGTGCATCATTACTTACTACTCCTACCACTGTAACTGTGGGGATAGGTGGGGAGGACCCACCTGTGAAACTGTTGGTAAGTTCCTTTTCCTTTTAATCTGTATCTCGGAGTACAGGTACTGGCTTATGTGGTATAGTGTTGTTAGTGTGAAAACATAATCTTAGTTTAGAGACATGCATCATTATGAATCGTTATTGTGTTAACGTTGTTCAATGACATGTCGAGTAGATGGAGGCTGGTCCGACTGGGTAGATGGTGCCTGCAGTGTGACCTGTAGTGATGGTGAGATGACCCAAAACCGTACCTGCAACAATCCGGAACCAGCTCACGGAGGATGGGAATGTACGCGTGGGAACGGAACGACAGGACTGACTGAAGAAAGGACCGTAGCTTGTAACCCAGGCCCTTGTCCGATAGGTATGTGGTTTATAAAATAACACAAGTTCTACTTTTTTTCCAGCATTATGCTAAATTCTGCAGCTAAATGAGTTCATTAGACGGGTCGTTTGCTGGAAGTAAAATTTCTTCTGTCTGGACAGCAATCGCGAAATGATATGTGTTTGTTTAGGCTCCAGTCATGGACTAATGTTTAGGAATATAATTGTTTATTGAAAAACCAAAAACCCATCACAGCCTCACGGCTGAATTGTGGGGTTTGTACAAAGTCGCGAGCATGCTACTGTTACAAATTTCTTATTACATTTTGAAATATTTGGAAATACCTTAAATTGAAATTACTACTTATAACAATTTTAAGATTATAATACTAAAATACGTAATATATTATACAATTAAAAACTTTTCCTATTTATAATCTTTAAAGTAGAATTGAACTATAGTATTTTGCACACGCGACAATTCAGTGAGTTAGAAACAATCCTAGAAAAACGGTCTAAAAACACATTCATTCGGCAAGAGCACGAAATAACGGCTTATTACAAAGTCTCATTGTACAGTCTGACAGCCGTGTACAAAAATGATTTGTGAAAAGCATTGAAGATACAGTCAAACGGACAGAAATTCAACAAATGTTGTAGGCTACTGTGGCTGATGGACCAAATGATTATCTTTGAAACACAAAAGCAGATAAAGGAAATGTTCTGCTTGCATGTGCACACTGAGTGGCTAAAAAGGCATATACTATGTAACTACAGGTTTGTCTGACTTGATGTTCTCCGATATCGAGATGGACCAAATGACCCTGTCCTGGACAGCATCTGCTGACGTCACACGATACCGACTCCGCTATAGTCATGCCGGGGCTTTGTACCAGGACCTGTCCCCCCCGCCAGCATCGGGTGACACCCAGGCCACCATACGCGGACTGTGGGCGGACACAGAGTACAACTTCACCCTGACTGCGTTTGGAGAGAGTGACGAGGAAATAGGAGAGATCAGTGGGACAGAGACAACAGGTAGGTCGGTGCAATGGCATGGGTGGCGAGAGGCTTACAGGTAGTAAGAAAGGCTACAGCTTCCTTCATTGTAATGAAATGAAATGCAGCAGATAACACGTCTGACTGGGTTTCTGACACGGATATGAGAACTGGCCATTGTGAAGATAGTAATTTTCTGGTCATGTCCTCCGGCATGGAATGGATTGACTGTGCACAGTCGATGTTATGGACATTATATGCTTATTCAGATGCATGGATCATATTTCAGCTGAAGTTATCGTGAACGTGGACTGTCATCAGGACCACATGTCCTTGACCTTTCCCAGAGCAGCGCTGAAAGAGGTCGATGTGGAAAACATGCACCTGCTGGACGACACCTGCCGTTCGACATATACCGAGACGGAGGTGACACTTCGGACCGGTCTGCAAGAGTGCGGGACGACCCAGGAGGTAAGTAGACGTCTGGGATATAGAGAACGGTCACAGGACAAACAGAAATAGATGAAGTGAGCGGGGTTGCTGTAAAAGTGCCAAGGTGGTCCATGTAACTGCAAATGCCTATACAGTTGGTACAATAAACAGGCTCTCTGTTTGTTTAGTAAGATACTGTGCATCTCTCCTTGTTTTCATAGTCGTCAGAAGACAAACTCATCTTCAGTAACGAGGCCTTCGGCAGTCCGGTAGTGCATGATAACGGCGCTGTGAGAGGAGCGACCTTCAGCAAGAGCTTCCAGTGTGAGTTCGTCCGTCAGTACGTGGTCTCACAGGAAAGGAACGTCCTCTTCAACATCCCGTCTCCTCGGTAATGGTTGTCAGACATGTCACTACATGCACAACTGTGCCTGAACGTAACTATCTATACTACACTACACTATGAGCAAAGGAAGCTCAGTGTCGCTTATTCACAGTTAATCCAAGATAGTGTCAGACTTTCTACATGGGCAGAATCATGGATCAGAATCCAGCTTCTGGGTTCGTGTTTACACTCACTCAGAATGTGTGATTTAATAGCATAGAATGAAGAATTTCTCATCAGCTATCTGTCTAATTACCCACGTGCTGTCTATCTGTACAGCGTGGAAATTGTGAACGCGGAAAACCAGTTCACCTTCGAGATGCACATGTTTCCATCCCAAGGCTTCGCTGTGACGTACAACTCAACCGACTTTCCTGTGGAGGTGAGCTACTTTATTCGTTCTTACTGAGGCGTTCTTACCAATGTCTGCCAAACTACACATCTTATAAACACGTGCAAACCCCGCTCCTAACTGCCGGTGCCTCCTGTTGTCCAGAAATCAGCTGAACAGGGATGTTTGTTTGTTTGTTTGTTTGTTTGTTTATTCAAGATACTAGTAAATCTCGTTTCAGTTAACACTACCATGCATGTAACACAATAACCACATGTTTGGTTTAACTTGTCCCTCTCCCAAAGCATCTGTTATTCTTGTTCTTTATTTCTCCGTGGTTAGGTGACCCCGTCTGACCAGCTACACTTCGGACTGAGTGTAGACTCACCTCTGGACAACCTGGAGCTGTTCGCCCTCCACTGCCTCGCCACGCCGAGTGACGACCCCGAGGCCTCTCCAAGCGTCAGCATCATTCAAGACGGGTACGTCACTGTTCACGTGGCTTCCTTACGTCAAAAGTACCGACTTGTTAGAAGCCAGGGGCAGCCAAACGTTTTCTGTCCGAGTTTCAATCCACTCGGTAAAGAGTCTGCAGTGGTAAATCATCATCTGTGGCATTCATGATCATTTCTCTCCTATAGGTGCGACATCGACCCAACGCTCCAGCTGAACACTGCACTGTCTAACGACATGGCCTTGTACTACTCCATCGAATCATTCACCTTCCCCAACGTTGAAGATCCCAGCCTGGTAAAATAGAGAGACGTGTAAACTCTGGCCTGGTGCTGGGCTGGGTTAACTGTGCTTGCTATAAGGTGATGGTCTCGTAGACATGAAGTTTGCCCTAAACATGGCGCTGCACAATAGATTTTTGTGGCGGTCTCTCGATTCTCATAGGCAATCAATCAATCAATCAATCAATCAATCAATCAATCATCCGCAGGAGTCAGGTGTTGGTACAAGACTGCTATAGACATCTGTCTCCAGGATGGTCTATTTTCGGCGTTTGGCCTCCTCATCTCTGCTCACGCTTCAGCCTCTATTTGTCTCCACTTCGGTGCTCTCTGGGAGGGTCTTTTGTACTGGTATATTCTTGACTACGTCTTGGTGCCTTGGGTACGTTGGGTCCTTAAACAGTATGGCGGTGTACCAGATTCAAGCAGATGTTGTCCTTCCTCCATGCCAGGTGTACATCCACTGCACCATGGTGGTCTGCTTCAAGGACGACACGGACTCGCGGTGCAGTGACGGGTGCATCTCCGCTAGGCGGCGCAGGCGCGACATGAGCGAGGCTCGAGTGCGACGTGCGAGCCAAAGGGACCAAGAAGTCGCCATGAGCCAGGGACCCTTCAAGGTTGTGGGAGGAGAAGAACAAGGTAGAGTTTGACATGTGTATTATACTTATCCTCTACATCCCTTGCGAGACATAAGTCTACTACTGTACAGTCAGGGGAGTGGACAGTATAACGCCCATTCTCCGTTAACGTGTGCAATTGGGGGTAGAAAATGGTGAAAAATAAATTTCTTCCAAATACCTAACAAATGTGCTGAACTTGTTACCAGTATTGTCGACTATCTTTTGCCAATTTTGTACGGTGCTACCACCTATACTTTTCGAGATATTAAGTTTTTTGTCTGTAGATATGGTAATCTCCGTAACAAACCACCAAAGACACCACCAAATAGCCAAAACAAGCTCACGTGCTACATCTGCTTGGAGATTAAAGCAGGGAGAGTAAACCTTCTGTACTATGACTTTCTAGCAAGACAAGGCCAACTACAGTATTGTTACAGTTGATAAAATGCTCTTAATCGAACTTTGCATCGTATCCTTTTCCTGTAAATTCGATAACACAGTGAAGAAAAAAATGATAACGTAGGTTAGACGATAACGTAGGTTAGAATTATGCTTTTGATGATCAATACAATCCAAGCCGTCAGCCCTTACACTATAAAATTTACATGCAAATGTATATCTGATGACCCTCTTTCTGATGAATGAAAGTGTAAGAATCTGTCTCTAATCTCAATGGAATAACCATGGTAACGTAGGTTAGAATTGAAAATTGACAAACGGCCTGACGCTGTTTGTTGTTGTCATTTTTCCGATACTCGTGTTTTGTTCTCCCTGCCATGGATTTGTTTCGCAAAAAACACAGTCTAGCGGATAAGACAGTGTGAAAATTATTGTGAAATGTCTTTTCGTGGGCGAATTATACCCGTCTATCTTTCCATAACGTAGGTTAGACAAAACCTTGCGACAAAACTAAAACGGCATCAGATTTAGTATGGACGCCAGCTGGACAAGTTCATCCATCTGTGGCAAGACAGTTTGGTGGCTAGGTGTAGATTATGACTGAAAATTAAGTCAACTCACACGTTTTCATTGTTTGAACCCGACGTTTTGTGCGTTACTAGTGGTTGCGACAGGTGATTTTAGCGTGTTTCTTAGCAAAATCTTCGCCTGGACGACCCGAAGGCAGCTGACAGTTGCGGTAAAACATAACTTAGTATATTACTATCATGTACTGATAACAGGAAAGCACAAGATACGCAGTTATTGCTTCTTTTAAAAACTTGGTGGCCCGCTACTATCATGCGACAGCAATTGCACACGTTAACGAAGAATGGGCGATAAGTAAAACTGCCTGGATGATTCTTTTCGGAAAACTGTTGCATGTCATCATTGGCAACTGTCATTCATTCTTGTTCTGGTAGACCTAAAGTTTTGCAATGTGCAGTAGAGCCAGGGGAGTAGACAGTTGTGCATATGCTGCCCACTAGTGTAGAGCCAGGGGAGTGGACAGCTGTGCATATGCTGCCCACTAGTGTAGAGCCAGGGGAGTGGACAGCTGTGCATATGCTGCCCACTAGTGTAGAGCCAGGGGAGTGGACAGCTGTGCAGATGCTGCCCACTACCGTAGTGTACAGTCAGGGCAGTAGACAGTATAAACAGGATGTCTCTGTGTCGTTCCACAGCCTCCGCCATGCCCACTGTCGGCATCGCTGTCGGGACAGCTGCGGGGATAGCTGGCGTCCTCCTGCTGGCTGTTGCTGTCTTCCTGGTGAGGAAGAGACGTGGCCGTGACGTCAAGGAGCAGGCTGAGGATCGAGTCGGTAAGATATCCAGGCACTGTACAGAATCTGTTGGTAGATACTATCTCAAACATGGCCGAGGATCGTGTGGGTAAGATATCCAGGCACTGTACAGAATCTGTTGGTAGATACTATCTCAAACATGGCCGAGGATCGTGTGGGTAAGATATCCAGGCACTGTACAGAATCTGTTGGTAGATACTATCTCAAACATGGCCGAGGATCGTGTGGGTAAGATATCCAGGCACTGTACAGAATCTGTTGGTAGATACTATCTCAAACATGGCCGAGGATCGTGTCGGTAAGATATCCAGGCACTGTACAGAATTTCTCCGTAGATATTATCTCAAACAACACCTATTCAATCAGCAAGTCAGCAGAAAAGCTAGTGAGGATGTGCCATACGTGGCTTTTCATTCCTAGAGTTGACCTCGGTTGTCTGCATGATCATGACGTCATTTAGCAACGGATTTTAAAGTCAGCAGATCTACTGATCAAACACTAACAAACCCATAGTAGTGGATATAATGGGCATTTATGTGTTCCTCCCACAGTTCTGTTCTTTGCTCTAATTGGATCCGGTTTTTCATTTCAGGTCTCGACAACTACTCGTTCGAGCTCTGGGGAAAGGGCAAGGCTGCCAACGCGACCCCCAAGCCCGAGTAGTCGTTTCTGTGTGAGCTTCGAAATTTCAGCATGAGCGATTTTGTTAGGTAACAGACCAAGTCTCTCTCCTTTCTCGTCTCTTTCCCTCCCTCTTCTAGTATTCCCTAACAATCTACAGAACATATCATTCATTCTTCAGCTCTCTTCAGCGTTATTATATCATATATAATCACCCTTGAGCATTATTATATACACATAAGCATATATAATCATGGTGATAGAAAAGCTGACAATCCAAAGGGGGAAATAAATAAAACTGATTCTGTTTGGATTAAAAAAACAACCAAATTGTTGAAAATTCGACAGCATATAGCACAGCACATTAACATCACAGGACCAAAGAAACAAACATAACACCAGAAATAGGGAAAATATTGGATTTTTCAAAGAACCAAAGATATAAAAGGCCATCTGTGATTCTATATTCCTGTAATGTTCTAATATTGGACACCAAAAGACGAAATTTCGACACAAACACATAGAAAACTTCAGCAAAAAAAAAATGCCGGTTAAGGGAGCTTTCCGGTACCATTACTGCCCCCACAGTGTGGCAAACATGACGGCCGACATGTCCAACCTGTTAGAGACAAAACATCAGATTTCTGTGGCCAACATGTCCAATCTGTTAGAGACAAAACATCAGAGCTCTGTAGCCAACATGTCCAACCTGTTAGAGACAAAACATCAGATTTCTGGGAACAGTTGGAAACAGTTCGAAAGGCTTATCAAGGACTTCAGTTCGACATGGTAGCCGTTATATTTGCCATGGACAACCGTCAAAAGCAGTTAAGGAGGTCAAATCCATAAGATTGAAAATGGCCAAAGTGCAGTAAGGCTGGTTGTCAAACATTGTGGAATAATAAGATATTAAGTGCTCTTAATTAAAATGTATGCTAATTGCTAGAAAGCCTAGTTTATAGGATAACATTACTTTATCTTCTAATCGGAATACTGTTCACATTAACTTTGTTATCTTCTAACTTAAAGGTAAGCGGGATACTGCTCTGATCTTAGGCCATAAATGTAGACTTTTGTGTATCATCTTCCTGTCAATGTAGTCTAACGTGTTACTTTCTGTGACATTTTGATGTGATGTTGCTTACTTAATACATAGTTTATAAGCAGCGCTTCAAGTTGACAAGAAGCCATGATGTTAAAATGGCTATGCTTTACTGATATGTAAACATTTACCGTAGAGTGAGACTATGCTTTAATTAATGTAAACATTTACTGTAGTTAGAAACACAGTTTCCTGGGACCAACAATGTGCATGGTGATGTAGAGGTAAGGAAAATATAATCTAAAATCTAACATACAGGGGTGCTGCGGACTGTTGTGTCAGATATTGAGATATCTACAGATATCTCTACGTAAAGGTAAATTAAAGCTATCATCGTTATCAGTTATGCGACTAATCGTGTATTTGCATATTGCTTTTAAAGCTTTTGAATAGATCTGCAGTTTTGGTACCATATACATGTGTTTGTCATCTTTGTGTCTTCAGTATGAATGACAGTGAACTAGGATGTACAAGGGCGATGCAGATTCAGCAGGGCACTCAGACATACAGACACATACGCACAGACAGATACATGCACACACACAAACACAGATAGACATACACACATACATAGATACATGCACAAACACAGACAGACACACACACACACACACACAGACGGACAGACACATAGACAAGGCAAAAGTAATACTTCACCCCCAGTGGCCCCTACGTAACACGTGCACTATTGTTTAGAAGCCTATTCAGTCGGCTGGAAACCCGCTGGTTGACAGTTGGGGTTGGGCCGATGCCAAGTCAGACCTAACATGGCTAATGAGCTGCGATGTTACTGAGGTCAGCTGGGTGAAGAGAGATCACGTCCCTTAAACAATTTTATCCACTAAAATTTGGAAAGTGTGATTAATAGTGGCCTGTTAAGTGCCGACTTGTGCAGTTTGTTTGTTTGTTTGTTTTATTTATTTATCCAGGAAATACATGTCGCCTAATGGCGTTTTTCAAAGATTCCTGGGGGGATAACCCCAACATAACATGACATAAATAATTACAATAAAAGAATTAAAGATGAACTAACAGAGGTCAATTAAAAATAGGTAAACTCATCGTCCATTGGGCTGTGCATGTCTTTCTTTTGATCAGATAAACGCGGGAAAAACTCAGTGTAAACACTGATGACCTTGAGGAAACATGGCGGCAAATCACCTTTGTGCCAAAACTTGATAAACAGTTTTTTGTCGGGTTTACCATTCACTGATGCCCTCTAGCGGCCCTTTGCAGTAGCGCAGAATTGGGTTTGTAAACACTACTAGCCTGAATGCTGTAAATACTACCTTAAAAATAACCCAGTTGTGACTGAACTGAGGAAGTTGACAGTGATGACGCAGTTGCTATGGGGATGACACAGTATGCAGTAAATTCCCCGACTAAAAAGTCTGCAATCTGGTTTGAAATAAAGACAACAAAAGTTTTATAAAGAAAACAAACTTTTCTGTTGTATTTATCCAGCTTCACATACAGGTTAGACTTCTCAGGCACCAGTTTTTCTGATATGTAAACATTAACCGTAGAGTGAGACTATGCTTTAGTGATATGTAAACATTTACTGTAGGGCTAGACTTAGTTAACTAGTTACCTGGGACCAACAATGTGCATGGTGTTGTAGTTGTAAGGAAAATATAATCTAAAATCAAACATACAGGGGTGCTGCGAACTGTTGTGTCAGATATTATGAGATATCTACAGATATCTCTACGTAAAGGTAAATTAGAGCTACCATCATTTACTAACCAGGAGAAGTAATATCTTAGTTACATATAATCGTGTATGTGCATTTTGCTTTTAAAGCTTTTAAAAAAATCTGCAGTTTTGGTACCACATACATGTGTTTGTCATCTTCGTGTCTTTAATTTGAGCACTCGTAAATACAAGGGTGATGCAGATTCAGTTAGGATGGGTGAGACTGAAAGTGAACTAGGATGTACAAGGGTGATGCGGATTCAGATAGGATGACTGTGTCCAATTTTGTATGCGTTACTGTATGAATGTTCACACATCTTATGTACACCGTCCAACGACGCCCCCTGCCGACATCTCTGATAAACGGAAACACCTAAATTGCTGTTCAGGTTGTATGCTAAAGCAAACGTGGTGTTCATGTGTGGAACATGGTCATTACCCTTTCACCAATCAGGGTTTTATAAATGCGAAAGGCAAGTACAGGGAAAGTGAAAATTGTCAACATTTCGGACCAATATCTTGACACAAACAAGTAACATAAAAAGTACAGTAGACTCATTATTGATGTAGGGATGTAAAATGGCAAACTGTTGCAAACAACCCGATTCTAATCCCTATTTTCGCAGACCCTAATCCCCTGGTAGTAACATATCTCAAGTGTTTACGAAGAAAATGGTCTCTCGGTGAAAAATCAGCTTTGAAAAGAAACACGAAATCACAGACAGATGACAGGAAAAGTAGATTATACCTTTTTTTAATGAGAATATGTTGGTTGAAGTCAGACTACCATGCGCAAAAAGATCGGTAAATTCTAGTCCATACTCAAACGTATACTTTTCTGGTTAAATCGTAGTTTAATCGAGCTGACCAGAGTATATTTTTCTTAATCCAGTAAATGGATGCCTGTTGTTTTTTCTGCTAACAAACCGTCACCGAATCTCCCACCAAGGCCGCTATACAAACCGAGCTGCGATTTACGATTTACTCGGTCTTTCTGGCTTTTGGCTCCCAGCAGCTTAACGGCGCGAACCGACTTGAGCTACAAACGCCCACAGCGTCCCTCTCAAGGGGTGAACAGTTCTCAAGTGTTTACGCCGAAGTTGTCCCCTCTTGCGAAATCATCTTTGGAGAAGTGACCCATATCGCAGAGATAGGACGAGTTACATGTGAAATAAAAAGTACACTCGACTCATTTGTACTGCGAATATGTCGGTTGATACTTCTATAACATTACTGGCATGAGGAAAGTCACTCCACTGAACCCTGTCATCCTATATGTGTCCACTTAAATCTCGTAAACCCGACCGTTAAAAGTGTACAGAGCAGATACTGACGATATATAGACAGCAATGCCTGACTATTGTAGTGACGTGCACGTACTGTTGGGTCATACTAAGACTGGAGTGACGATGGGGCTGAAAATTCCTTTATTCACATAGAAACAAGATATTCAACACTAAGTAACAAACAGAGTGAAAACTGAAAAGACTGTTTAAATCAATCGTCATTCGGATACCGCGGTAGATTTTTCCGTAATCCACCCAACGTTACCATTGTCACATTTTTAAACTAGTCTATTTTTGTAATGAAATCCACAATACAGCAAAATGGCTGCGAGTGATTTTAAGTTAATCGGAATAAACCATTCATTCATTCATTCATTCATCCATCCATTCATTCATTCATCCATTCAACGTTTTGCCGTTACGTTTTGTTGTGACAGTGCCATGTGAGTTGGTGGATTATGCAAATATACGCCAACGCAGTTGTTCTCGATCTTTCCGAGCTGTTGCATCATTTTCCGGAGCACGAGCCCGCTGATTGGCGACATTCGCCACGTGACACTTATGCAAAGTTACGCCGACGCAATTTCTCCCGATTTTCCCAGATATCACGTCATCTTCAGGCCCGCCTATTGGTCACCTTTGCCACGTGTTTTATCAGTCGATGTGTTTAAAATCCCCGCGTCTCTGGTCGTCTTTACCTCATCTCAGGGCGGTACATACCCGTGTGTGCGAGACGTCCAGAGCAGACCCGACAGCCCTGTCAAACTTTGGTTTTCAGGTGAGTTCCAACTTTTATCTTTGGCACGGGGACTGACCGCAGGCAGCACAGCCGACCGTGTCAGACCGGAGCTCACCTGGCCACCTGCCTCTCGCAGACCTTCAGGAGAGCGTCCACGGCAGCAGTGAGTCTGCCTGGGAATTAAACAGAGCTTTAACTGTTTCCCATGCAGGCTAAGTCAGCGGGGCCGGACTGTTGTCCGGGCGGCTGCGGCGCTCACTGTTGCCGGGGAGCCTCCCGGGGAGATACCGTCGACCAGGCCAAGCCGGAGCCTGTCCTTTTTTTTTACCTTTCTACTAACCTAAACTCCGTTCTTGTCTGTTGCAGTTTGTGTCAAAGACTGACGACGACCATGGCCTTTTCCTTCCTGATGTGCGCGATGCTGGCCGCCGCCTTAGTAGTATATCGTCAGCAGGAGACGCCCCATTATTCAGGCGGTATAAGACGGTATACGGCGGAGCAGGTCAGGGGTCAGGTCAGGGGTCAGGTCAGGGGTCAGGTCAGGGGTCACCGTGATTATGTGAAGGATATGTAGATGTAGGCAAATGTAGGCGAATGTATGCAAATTTTAGCTAATGAACTAAATTACAGGTCAGATAAAGGTCAGTGTGCATGTTTGAACCCGGTTACCTGGGAAACCTGACGTAGTTGACGTGATTGGCGGATCTGGCGTAGATAATTGGTTTGCATGTACTTTGCAAGCGAAGTAGGTGACGTACTTCGCCATGATTGGTTTGCATGTACTTTGCATGTGAAGTAGGTGACGTACTTCACTGAGATTGGTGGGGGTTCTGTGAACGGTGGTCAGAATAGTGTATAGATTGACAGCAGAAACAGGCGAGAAACCAGCACGAAAGATGGATGTGTCATCCGTCGTTTTTAGCGGGAGTTGCTAGGTGCAGGATGGAGCTTTGAAACGGTCTATTGTAGGTGCGGTGCAGGACTAAAAGACCAGCGTCACCCGGCTTGTGTGTCTATAAATATATGTGTACCTGTTGCTCCGGAGTAAAATATTACTCCGAAGTAAAATATTACTCCGGAGTAAGGATGTTTTGGAGTAAATCATTACTCCGGAGTAAGGATTACTCCGTTTCGGAGTAAAATATTACTCCGGAGTAAGTGTATTTGCAGCAAGTAACGTATATATGTCATGGTGCATGATATGGTATGTGTAAACGGATCGTTCTAAACATATCTAGACCAAAATTCTCTCATTTTTAGTTGCACACATGGTATATCTTTGTGTGCACGTGAACATAGCCTCATTCCTCAGTTGTCCACCGAAGAGAAAGGAAGCATGTCTTTCGTCTGCGAGGTTTGTGATCAAGAGTTTGCTTCTAAGTTCAATCTCGATCGCCATCAAGAAAGAAAACACCGAGACGAGTCAGGCGTTGCCTCGGGGGAAGTCGTCGTAGACCCCGAGACGGGCTCTTACCGACAGCGCGATATTTTTGACGACGCCTCCGACATGTCGTATGAACATGACACGGACGCCCTTGATTCATCGGCCGACGAGAAAGATGAAGAAGACAACAATGACGGAGATGAGGACTCGAGCGTGTCCCAAGACGAAGTCTCAGAAGAAGATGAGTCTGTGGTGGACCCTCAGGAGGCAGAGTCAACGACAGAAACCGACAGCGATCAAAGTAGTTCTGAGAGTGATGCAGGCTCAGACGCGTCTTCCGACCCGGCTTCATCTTCTGATGAACGTGAAGAGTACGGGTACGACAGTGGTGACGAAGAAGTGTGGACGCTCTATCGAGACTGGTCTATTCCACTCACTCACGAACCAGGCGATGTCCCTCAACGCGTGATCAAAGAGACAAAACGCGCTGGCAAAAGGTTTTATCTTGTAGAGTTTGCTGCCTTGCCTCGTTACAGTTATGAAATCGAATACTTCAAGAACTGGGTCTCCGAACAGACATTGATGAAAAAATATGGTTACCTCGTCCTGAAGTAATACAACGCTGCATGACGCCGGCTGGGAGTACAACCTTTCCAAATGTAACGTCTGCTCCTATAAGCAAGTACATAAGATCAGACGTGCGCTGGCTTGTGCGTTTGTCAATGCATTCTGTTGACCGACAAGTGATCAATAAAGTGTGGCGAAACTGTTTTTGTGTCGTTGTGTCGATGTATGCACATGTTACGCACACAGACGTAATAAATATATGTAACTTACCACACGTGCACTTACTCCGGAGTAACCATTTACTGCGAAGGTTCTATATATGTATATATGATATATCTACACATGATCATCGTAAGGAAAGACGATACGGATACACCATGACAAATATACGTTACTTGCTACAAACATACTTACTCCGGAGTAATACACTTACTCCAGAGTAATATTTTACTCCGAAACAGAGTAATCTTTACTCCGGAGTAATCATTTACTCCAAAACATCCTTACTCCGGAGTAATATTTTATATATACGAATGTATATATATCTACATATATATATATGTTTATATATATATCTATCTATATATGTGTGTGTGTGTGTGTGTGTGAGCAACACGTACACATATATTTACGTAATCTAACTTCGTACAGAAGGCGGGGGCTGGTGTACGATGTACGATGTACGAAGTTGACGACGTCACCACCGTGTGATGTAATCTAACTTCGTACAGAGGGCGGGGGCTGGTGTACGATGTACGAAGTTGATTTGTAATTAGATAAAAATGCTGAACAAGTTTCTGAAGAAAGTATCCCACTTGAAGTTCACATTCCAAGTATTGTGAAGATTTGTCGGGCTCAATTTACCGCCCGACATCTTCGCACCGCCAGGTAGACGTTTTGAATAACTAGTGAGAGTTACGAGAACGCATTCCACGGTTCGAATTACAGGCGACGCCGTTTACGAAACGCATTCCATGGTTCGAATTACCAGCGGCACTGTTTTCGGAACGCATTCCACGGTTCGAATTACAAGTTACACACATTATGAACACAATACCTGGCCAGTTTAAATCACATCAACAACAACAACAACAACAACAACAACAAAAAGTATCTAAAATAAACTTTCGCCAACTAGTGTTATTTTTTGATATGCCATAATGAATTTACGGTTAGTCTTAGTACAAGTCGTGTTGGAGGATATTTTTGTTAGCGTTCGGGATATCGGGGTAGTGCAGCGAGTAACAAGAGGCCAAGCTTATGCATGAAGTTAGCTTAGTTAGCTCACAATCCCCACGTTATAACTTGGTACAACTTCGTACTTCGTACACCAAGGCCGGCTTATGTACGAAGTTACACTACGTCACACGGTGATGACGTCAACTTGGTACAACTTCGTACTTCGTACACCAGGGCCGGCTTTATGTACGAAGTTACATTACGTCATCCCATGGCCGGCTTAGATGATGACGACAGATTACGTAACAGATGGTGACGTCTGATTTTAACTTCGTACATTTCACCCTGATCCTGGACATGTATGATTAAATCAGGTATATCCCGACTATTTTCCTTACAATTTCATCACTACTTTGATTTCTGTTTAAGACAAAGGTTTGTGATCGGGCAACTCTTGTTATGAAATTAAATGCACAGCAATAGTTTTTTTTTTTTATTTCTCCGCGCCCTCTTAGCTAATTGCTTCTTCTTATCACTCCAGATGCAGAAGACCAAGCTGACAACGACAAGCCTCAGCCAGACGATGTGGACGGGCAGCCCCCGCGGCCCGACCTGGCTTTTCTGGCCCTTAGCGGCCGCACAAATTACTTTTCGGACTGTTCTGAGATCCACACTGCACTGGCCCTATTTAATGCTGTGTCTAGCGGTGTACACGACATTATGCCTGTAGGACTGACCAGCCCGATCTCTGTATACTGTGATCAGACCACAGATGGGGGAGGGTGGACGGTCATACAAAGGAGGTTTGACGGGTCTATCGACTTTAACCGACCTTTTGATGCCTTTAAGTATGGGTTTGGGTCAGCCAATGGGGAGCAGTGGTTGGGGTTGGAGAATATGTACCGCTTGACCAGCCAGGACGCGTATGAGTTGTACATAGAGCTAGAAGATTGGGTCAGTGTGGTCAAGTACGCCAAATATTCGTCATTCTCGGTGGGGAGTAGTTCCAACTATCGCCTTTCTGTTGGTGGGTACAGTGGGACCGCTGGGGATGGGTTCTTAGACTGGTCATTTAATCCCTACCTAACGGGTCAGGCCTTCAGTGCTAGGGATGTAGACCGCGATACATGGTCCGGGTCCTGTGCTAGCAAAAATGATCACGCGGGAGGGTGGTGGTACAAGTCCTGTACTTTGTCTGCCCTAAACGGCCCGTACCTGCGTCCCTCTGACCGTACCAGTCACAGTGGTTACGGTATCCATTGGTACTATTTTGGAGGCTCATATAAGACCTATCTGAAAAAAATCAAAAATGATGGTCCTTCCTGCCAACTTCCAACCGTAAGTTGCCAGACACTAACCTAGCTGACAGGTCGAAGATTTAAAGTGTCTGACGCCAACCATTACCCCAATGTCACTCTGTACCCATTTGATTAAACCTGTGAACTCTTAAAACGTTGTTAGATCTGGGTAGAAGAAATATAATGAAAGAGAAATACCTAACGTCTTTTCCTATATCTGCAGCTAGTCAGTATGTAATCCCATTCACCACTAAAGCTCTCCGTAGTCTGAATTGACATTTTTTTCTTGCAAGATTACCTTGTTAGACGACAAACTTTATTCGTGATCATAAAACTGAATGTGCCAGAAGCACATTGAAGTTTATGCTGTGTATGAATCTATGAGTGTGACATCGTCATGGCTTTCCTTATAGATTGTACACATTATGGTTTGCTATGTTTAAAACATTTCCCTGTCAGCCTGTATAAGGGTTACATCACAATAGAGAGAAATCGACTGAACCAGATGCAGTTATTGTTTCGTTGTTGTGTTTGCTTTCTAGCTACCTTTATGACTCATTATATATTACATATCACAACACAAATAAAAAATCTCCTATTCTGAAGCACCACATCTAACCGGTAAGAAAGCTTTAGTTCGTGAAATGACCATAAAAGTGGAAAATCTAGCCCTGGAAGATAGCCAAAGACATGGAACGGAGTTGTACAATTGAATGGTTTCAAAGCAAAGATGACATAAGCTGTAAATAAAAAAAAACATAGAGTATTACCCAAGGAAGATACCTTGGATTGTACCGCTAGTTGTGCGCGTAAGAAAGACATCAATGCTCTTACATCACTTGGGCTGTTACATTATGGACACTGAAAGGGGATTTACTATAAAAATAGCCTTAGCCGGCCTAGGATGCATGTAACAGACTAGGCAATATTTTGTGCTCTAGTGTAAGTAAAGACCTCAAGGTACAAGTCTTTGTCGAGCCCATTTCGTAATATGGTGTAGAAACCTGGATATAACAACACGCCTGCAAAATAGACTTGACGGAACATGCACCCATCTCTTACATAGAGCACAAAACATTAGCTGGATCCAACCATGACAGCCATTTATGGAAGTCTCCCTCAAGTGTCTCACAGGATCAGACACAGACGTGTCCAGTTTGCTGGTCACTGTTACTGGGCTAGTGAAAAGGTTATATTTTTTTACTCATTCTGTGGAAATCTAAAGGTAAAACCTACTTCAGAAAACTCACCTACCAAGAGTCCTCTCAAGAGACACTGGGTTTGACATAGAGGACGTCAAATCAGCCATCGCAGACAGAACCATGTGGAGGGGAGCTGTGCATAGGCTAGCCTCCTACCACTGGGTCGACGGATGATGATGATGAATACCTCTAAACGATCCCAGAATACACATAGCATATGGCCGAATGCAATGTGATTAATAAAAGTTAGGTTACAATAAACATTTTCTGGGAGATGAGAAAAAGTCATGTGTACTTTATCATTTTAACAATTGGCCGGCTGGCCAGTTATCTCCCACCAGTTATGCCGAAAATATTCACGCTAAAATAGCCATCCAAGTGGAACAATTAGGCCTGAAAAGTCTGTTTTAAACAATGTTCATTTTGCCATAGCCATGGCACTTCTACTAAAGTATGCACAATTCAACGTAAAGCATGCACAATTCAAACAGCAATTTAGTTTTATTCTTGCAACAACTTTACCGGAACACAATATGCAACTTTCAGGTAGTTCTTCCAAATACGCCCCGGCCAGCTTTTTTAAAAAGCTTTCTTGTTTTACATCTTACAATAGATGTATAAAAAAATGTATCCAAGCGTCACATAGTTTATTCAACAGAGACTGCAAATCTTTACATATTTCCCACACAGAGCCTGATTGCAAGCTCGGGGTTTTATCACCTTTTCTTCTGTACGGAAATTATAAGCCGTGCTGTCAGGAAGAAGACATGTCCGGAGCCTTGGGGCTTAAAATTCTTCATTCAACAGCTTACTTCTTTGTGTCCGCCTCTGAAAAAGCCTCAGTGACCATTTCTTGCGTGATACGAGCTGTTGTCTGCAAAAAACCTGGAGTTTGATCGACAGACTGCGGACAAGCTAACAGGTTAGTGTCAAGTCCTATAGAAAGCATATATACTTCTGTGTCCTTTTCCCCTATAGATGGTGCACAAGGTGTGTAAGAGTCCACCTCTGAGTCTCAGTGATACTCCTAGCGTGAAGAGAGCTACACACACGAATGCCACCGAAAACAGAATCTTCTTGGCAAAGGTAATAAGCATCACTGCATTATTACTAGTAAGCACAAAGAAATTGGTCAGATCTTCATAGGAATTATTCTTGAGAAACCCTCTTATTTGTCATCTTGCAATTGATATAAAGAAACTGTATCCAAGCTCCACATAGTTGATTCAACAGAGACTGAAATTCTTTACATATTTCCCCACAGAGCCTGATTGCAAGCTCAGGGTTTTATCATATTTTCTTCTGTACGGAAATTATAAGTCGTGCTGTCAGGAAGAAGACATGTCCGGAGGCTCGGGGCTTAAAATTCTTAATTCAACAGCTTACTTCTTTGTGTCCGCCTCTGAAAGAGCCCCAGTGACCATTTCTGGCGTAAAACGAGCTGTTGTCTGCAAATAACCTGCTGAGTTTAATCGACAGATTGCAGACAAGCTAAACAGGTTAGTGTCGAGTCCTCTAGAAACTTATAGTTTAAGTCTCTAGCCTCTCTTATCATCTCTTTTCAGTATAGTGGAGCTACAGCATCTTAATGACAGTACTTTATGTTTTTACTGCTACGAGGGTCCACGTCACTCTCACATTCAGAAAACTGTAAAATCTTCCACATAGTTCAAACCTTTATTTACTGTCCAGGTAGATTCTCGTAATTGATATATCACCAACTTGTCTTGTTTTACTCATTTTCTTTTGTCCACTTTGTAATCATACATGTATTTTGTCATTGTGTTTTACTCTTGTTTTTATATTTGTGTTTCTGACTAGAAGGCGTCATATAAGCAACTGTGCTTCCTATCCAATACTTATTAAATACATGTGAAATAAATAAAATAAATAAAGGCTCTAGCCCTATGTAGAAAGCATACTTCGGTGTGCTTTTCTCCTATAGAAGGTGCACAAGGTATCCATGAGTCCGCCTCTGGAGTGACATTCCTGTCGTGAAGCAAGTAGCTGAGTTTGATCAACAGACTGTAGAAAGGCTAAACGGGTTAGTCGTCATCATCATCCACTGCGTTCTGCATCTACAGTCGTGGAAACGTCCTACAGCTGTATTCAATTTTTCTTCATTACACTGTGCCGTGTATCTTGCGAGCTCCCTTAGCTCTTGGAGTTAGGAGGGCCTATCCCTCTGTGCTTCAGGTCTCTCTTCAGCATACTGAGCAGATTGACACCAGTGTCTTACTTAGCGTGCCTTGTATCTGCTGGAGTCTAAAATTGAAAATTCTAGGGCTTTTTTGTGCAGGTGTGTCTTGTGGAAAACTGGTTAGTGTCGAGTCCTGTAAAAACGTTCCACTTTCTGTTTTCTCAAGATTTGAGAGGATCTGCAGAATGCATACGGCTCTTACGAAGAGACGTGCAAGGATCGTGGTATTTTGTCTGAGCCTGGTAACTGTCGGCAATACCTTAAATGGATCCTGCTCTCCTGAGTGTAAGACAGATAACATCGACGACTGTGTGCCAAACAAGTCAAAATATTACAATGTAATACCATGTTTTCATTGTACAGCTCGGGGAAAGCATGGCACTCTTGACCTATCAGCATCCTGCTTGCTTTCTCTCCAGTCGCACCCTGCTTTTGCAATGACAGGCTACCCGATTGGTGTTCTCTCAGTAGAAAAATTACCACCCCTGGAAAATTCCAAAGTGACGACCTTGGTTCTGAATCATGATAAAATCACAGAAATGGAGGAAAACATCGTGAGTGTATTTCCGCATCTCGACACTTTATCCCTACAATTTAACGAGTTGACATATTTGAAACAGGGCTGGTTCATTGGCTCAGAGAAGCTCGCTATTCTTTCTTTGTCCAATAACAAGATAGAACAGATTGACCAAGGGTGCTTCGAGCATACGCCTAACCTTCTCTTGTTGGACCTCGACAACAACCAGTTACACGGCGTAGACCCAGCCTGGTTCGATGGGCTGCCCTTTCTAACCGACCTTTTTTTGGAGGGCAATAAGATTCATAATGTTCCCCCAAACACATTCAGACATTTGTCTGCTGGGATACATATGAAGAGAAACGCTTTGTATTGTTTAGATTGGAATGTCACTCGGCTAAGGAGTCAGTTCCAAGTCGCCATCACTGCTGGTGGCGATCGGTTAATGACAGTACATGATGAAATGCCACACAAGATGGAATGGGGCCTTGTCTTAGAGAGTATCACCGTCCAAGATCAATATGAGTATGACGTCTTTTTTGAGGTGCCCGACTTCAATTTCTGTTTCACGAATTTAGGTGGTGACAGCGAAGATGTGGTTCTCAGATGGGAATTTAGGTCAGTATTAAAGAGCTTCCCCACTGATACCGAACCCCCTATACCTTCGCTCATGAATAAACACGATTGCCCTATCAGGCGCCTGGATAATAGTTATACCCAAGAGATCACCACCAGTCATTCGCCCTTCGTTGCCATTGCTACCAATGACGCCCCAAACGAACATACTATCTACTACTCGGATATGTGCAGGCAGGCGTGGGGAAACAATCTAGGGATCACAGTAGCGTTGGGAAGTAGCGCAATCATGCAAATAGTTTCTTTGGGTGTAGGCAATACAAACACTACAACTATTGCCATAACTTTTATCAAAACATACGACACAGAGACAGGTGCTGAAGAAGAAACCATCAACACTCATGCAGAGACTAGCAACACATATAACATAACCTGCATTGTACTCTCAAAATACGGCCCATCACCCCTGTTCTTCAATATTTCTTCAGTCTCAGGGAAGATCCACAAAACATGTCCAATAGTAGACAGAGCCGTCGACATGCAACTAACAAGTGTTCAACCCCGTACAACACCCCGAACTACGGTAGGCTACAAATATCACACTCTCATAAACCACACATCAGCTCCATTGATGTATACGACTACACATATGCAGGCACCCACTAGCGAGGCTAAATACAACACATCAGCATCAGATTCTCTTCTTATTCCTGTTGTCGGCTCGGTGCTGGGGATTATGTTCTTGGCACTCCTTGTAGGTTCCCTGCTGAAGATGTACCAACTGAAGTTGAGACGAAATGCCCGTGATGATCATGTGTGGATGCATCCTGGCCTTGTCGGCCTTGCGACATTTCCTCATGTCCTCAATAACATTCCGTCTACATATGATGACATTCCAGATCATGTAGCTGCTGCTCAGCGACCATTGCCTGCCCTACCACCTCCATACTGGGAGATCCGAGACCATGCGGCCGCCCTGACACACTCGTACACTGAGATCCCAGATCACACAGCCGCTGCACAGCGGCCCCTGCCTACCCTACCGCTCACAAACCCAGACAATGACATTCCTACCCTGCCTAGATAAACAGCTCACAACAAGTATAACACACTTCCTCTTACAAAACACTCACACCGTGACAGCCACGATGCTACAGCATTTCACAGGTCATTGCCGTCTCTCCATCATTCTCTGGACGCACAAGACTGTGACTCCGACAGTCCTGATGATGACACTATCCGCTTCTACGTCGCTGCTGCAGAGCCACCACCACTTCCTACAGTCACTAAGTCACAGGGTAATCAAAGATCCTACCAGGGCAACAGTGTGGCAACATTTCATAGCCGCCAGTTTGTGGCTAGCAGGCAGCATGTTCTGTATGATGTACATGGGGTATCCAGGTGCAACTCTGCTACCACATATGGAGCCCCTGACACGTATTGGCCAAGGGGGATATTAGAGGCGAGAGCTCTGTCAAATGTGGCATGGCGGAGGTCGCTACCAGTCCTTCCTTATATTAATTGGTCCAGACAGATCTCAAGAGAGGAACCCGAAGCCACAGTGTGCCCAGAGATTTTTATCCCACCAAACACTTACTGGCCATGGGAGATCACAGGGGAGGGAACCCGTAACACACCACGGCGTGCGTCCCTTCCCCTCACACTACCTAACACCTACTGGCCATGAGAGATCCAAGGTGAGGAGACTACTAACACACTACTACCTGCGCCCCTCCTCCTCACACTACCTAATACCTACTGGCCACTGTTTAGAGTTAGACGTTCAAAGGTTAGGTGTAACATGTCGTTAGGTGTAATGTAGCCAGCTGCTGCCGCGCTGCGTGCCTGCGAAGCTGGTGTCTTACGCCAAAGGGTGGTTATACCAGCTATACAGATACAGATACAGATCCAATGCAATTTTAAAGTGGCAAAACGGGATTTTCGAAGTACATGTAAATTTCCCGGCCATTACTTTATTGTAGTAAGTTGAATCAATGCTATCCCAAGACAATTGGTATAAGTGGGGCAAAAATGCGATGTCGGTGATGGAAAACAGTTGCTTGTTTTCTATGTTAGGCTCGTTCTTGCTATTTATGGGCAGTACCCGAAAACATAAAAAAATACCTCATGTAGCTTCTGGGGCTATTTAAAACACTTCCAGTATAAAATGTGCTAAGAAATGTCAGTAAATGTCACTATCAGACAAATTTCCTAATCCAGAATATTTTTATTTTGTTTTGCCGTCCTGAAGTTGCATTGGATTAACACAGAATGAGCCTTTTGGCCCACAAAACACTTATAACAGGCGACACTTTAAATCCGGAACAACACTTTAAATTGCGCTCCGACGCAGAATTCTGCCGAACTGACCTAGTCCACCGGGACCTACCAATGTTACCTAGTAGACGTAATTGTTATCATGTAGTATGTGATAATCTAGAATATTAAGTTTCCTTCTCACACTTATGATTATGTCTTAATAATCAAAGTTGTCCGGATTTAAAGTGTTGTTCCGGATTTAAAGTGTCGCCTGTTTTATCTAATGGCGATGAAAGATTAAGCGGTAAATGATCCGATACGAGAAATCCTCTCCCATTCTCCTTAACCCACTAGCTCTTCCGTTCCTTTTGTCATCTTCCTCATCATCATCATTCTTCCGGATTTTGTTTTGTCATCCTTAACTGATGAGAAATATGATGTCTTTTACAAATAGTAACTAGTGCAATGCGGCTTCGCTACGGCTCGCGTATTTAGCCCGAAACACTGGAACACAATGTAATTTTCTCAATGTTGTGTTGTGTTCTTTTACGTGTAGAGGTTTGGCGCAATTAGCAACTTATTTATTGACCACTGGGATAACAGATGTTTGAAAATACTGTTAATCTCCCATCGTTCTAGTGCAATCGCTTGTAAGCGGTATATTGCTCAGGTCCAAGAGTATATCAAATAGAGCTGAAGGCACATTCAGTTCTCTTAGTTTGAGTAGCATTAGTCTGCAAATCCATATACTGAAAATGTCTAAGTTGTTTGAAACCAAGTTCCTGTGTTGATTGGACTGGCCGTTATTTACTCTAACAATGAAAGAAGTGAAGAAAATAATATGGAGATATTGCAATTTGTGAGCAGCACGATGTACTTATTTTTTATTTTGAAAATTTCGCCATGCATCCTCAAAATACAGTAAGATAATTATTGTGCTTTGGAAATGTCTGATGAGGCATCAGTAAAACTTCCATTAAACATTAGCCACACTGTCTCGCTATCTCATGTGGTCGGATTGGAAATTAGTCGGAGTTTCAGGAAGTGCCTCAGGTGACTGCCCTGTATCCTGTACATCCTGTAATCAAAAGAATACTTCTCCGCACCTTATCTCTCGGGCAACACTGGGTTACTTTTATGGATGACATCCCTGGAGACTCCCGAAGTAGTGCGCGCGGGCGCATAAAAATTCAGCCAAAAAGAACAGAAAACGCTTAACCACAGGAATACAAAGCTGGTATTGTAAATGTGCGGTAGTATATATAACAAATTTTATGACAAGCCGTGGAGTTCTGGAGTTTCGTGTAGCTTCGGTAGCCTGGGTGCCATCCCCCGTAGTTACCGCCGGCTCCCTGTTGTCGCTAGCTACTATGGACTACGTAGGATGGCACCAGGCTAGAGCCTCGTAGTTGTTTTTATAGAACAGTCGAGAAATAATGCCCGCGGATGTCATACATAAAATTAAATCAGTGAGGCCTTACAAAAATAAAATAAAATAAAATATGTTTTGCAGCATACACATCGGCATATTGTTTCACCGTGTCTGATTGGTCGACACGAGGTCGTCTACAACCATATTTGGGCATGGAACAGATTTTGTTTTGTACCGGATGATTGGCAGGTGATGGGGCCTGCATAGGGAGGGGTCCAGTAACTCCCGATGGGCAATTCGCCCGGAAGATCTTTTTATCTTTTTTTCAGGTCGATCAGATGAAGCCTTACGGTGGAGAAAAAATGACTGTTCAACCGACCAGATGGTTAGAAGCTGCAGACATATCAATGGGATCAAGAAACGATTACTCAAAGCAACTGGATAGAGTTTGAAAACTGTCAGATGTTTCAAGTAGCGTTCAATACTTTTCTTCAGTGACTAGTAGTGGATACTACTTGAAACGTCTAACAGTTTTTAAACTCTATCCAGTTGCTTTGAGTAACACATTTATTCTGTATCTCATTTACTTTACAGACGTATCAGTTTGTACAACATTAAGAAATTCCCAAAAAAGCAATATCTCGCAATATTTTAAACAATTTAATGTTAACACATTTAATAATAAAAAAACTTCTGAAAACAGAATACAAATTTCAAAACCTTTTGCACAACGTTACCAAACCAGGTAAAAAGCATAATCTGTTTGTCTATTTAAACAATTTTACATAATGTTATATACAATTCTGAAAACATCACGAACTTAAAACCCTTTGCAGAACGTTAACAAACCAGTTGAAAAAACAGAATCTGTTCGTCAATTGACTTAATTTAAACATAAAAAAGTCATAAATACATGAACAAATTATGAATTTTAAAACTATTTCAAAATTACGCTGACAAGTCTGGTGAAGAAGCAACATCTGTTGTTTACAAATTCTAAAAACAGACTACAAACATTGACCAAAATTTATTTTTCATACCTTTTTATTGTTTTCATTTAACATAACAGACATAAGCAGTTTTATTTGGACGTTTTCGTTTTTAACCTGGAATCAATTCGTAACGTGAACACTATACCCCCTTCAATTTACCTTCTACCACCTTCAGTCACGGATTGATGCCAGGCTAGTTACATGGAATGTAATAAAAAGGCCTACAAAATTAGAGAAAAAAAGAAGAATTTAATCCAATTGGCTCTCTCATAGAGGGTCATTCGTTTTTCAGATTACAAACTGACGCATGTAACCAAACTGAAAATTTAGAGGAAAATATCTTTTGGTGTCAATGTCCAAAAGCATAGCCTTTCCTCAGTACCATTGATTTAATTAAGGTAATTTTCGCCAACATGTCTCGGGCAGAAATTCTAAGAGACGCATGGCCAAACTAAAGCCAGTCAGAATAAGAGAATGGCACTTGATTGAGACATAATTTGAGGGAAATGGGAAAATGGGAAAGAAAAATAAATCGCAAACGTCATGGTACCAACTACAAGTATACCGACAAGAAATCTGAGATTCCAAACCTCCGTTGAGTATATAATCAGCCATAATTTTCACAACAATTGATGAGATCACATTAACAGCAATGTTATCAGTAAAGCTACATAATGGTGATATCACAATAATAATACACAATACAGGCTCAACCCCCCTCTCCTGAAAGCTGTGTGGTATAGCCTTTTAGTCTCACATGGCTTATACCTACCACTGTTAGTGTACACCTGTTGATAGACTGTACCACATCGCATACAGTACAGGGGTGTCGATTTACTTTATTTTAAAACCTGAAAATACAGATAAAAAGAAAAAAAAGTGTTAACACCGCCGTACAACTTGTATCAATTTCATAGTGTACACAGAATTAACACCAATGTTATCAATAACGTTGTGTAAATAACAAGGCAGTGAACAAACTGGATGCTGCAAAACACTCCTTCTCCGATCTGGAGCAGTTGCGCAATGGGTCGAAGATCACAGAGTACAATGTTGAACTATAAAACCGGTTTGAATGCTTACCTGTTGAGGAGAATGAGCCTCTTGAGGATGCATGGACAAAGTTTACTGAAACGGTGCACTCTGTGTCAACTGATGTGCTGGGTGATCGCCCGAGAAAAAGACGGCAGCAGCATCTATCGCAGGTCACCAAAAACCTGATTAAGAAGCGGTCTGAGGTCAAGAAGCGAGATCCCACACTTGATCTCAACCGGTCCGAGTACTCCAAACTTAACAAGATGGTAAAGAAGAGTTGTAAGGCCGATGACAACAACTGGGCGCTGGGGGTTGCCACAGAACTGGAAACTGCAGCGGGTAATGGGAAGCAGAGAGAAGTCTGGCAAAAGATAAGAATTCTATCAAACAAGCGTAGTAAGAAGTCCTCAGCAGTAAGAGATAAATCTGGAAAGCTAATCTCTGATCCTGAATCCCAAAGAGAACGCTGGGCTGAGCATTTTTCTGAGAGACAGTGTTGATCTAACAGTACTAGACAGTTTACCAGGTATACCCTGCTTTCAATATCTTGGGGAGGGGGATGGCCCACCGACAGTTGAGGAAATTCAGCCTTGAAAAGACTGAAGAACCACAAGACTCCAGGCGTGGACGGTGTATTCAATGAGCAACTGAAATATGGTGCACCTGGCCTGACGAAAACTCTGGAAACTCTCTTCGCCAAGATTTGGTATGACGAGGTTATCCCCAAGGACTGGTCCAAAGGCATAATTGTTGTGTTACCAAAAAAAGGGGATACTACACACTGCGCCAACAATCGAGGTATAACACTCAGATCTACTGCCTCAGAGCTCTTTCAAATTATTGTCCTGGGACGTCTGAATGAGGGTCTGGAAAAACTACTGAGGGACAATCAGTGTGGCTTTAGGAAGAATAGATCGTGCATCGACCAGATTTACTCCTTGCGCACAATTATTCACAACAGCATCGAGTTTAATATTCCCCTGTACATAAACTTTATTGACTTTAAAGCTGCTTTTGACAGCATTAACCGTGAATTCATCTGGAAGGCCTTTTCATTTTATGGACTGCCAGAAAAGTACATCAGGGTTTTGCAAGCCTTCTTCCACAAGACTGTCAGTGCAGTGAGAGTGAACGGAGAGGAATCAAACTGGTTCGATGTGACATCTGGGACTGGACAAGGGGACATTCAGGGGCCCCCAGTGTTTAATGTTTGCATAAACTTGGCGGCACACCTAACTGAGATAAGCAAACAAGTCAGTACAGGTGCAGTGTTGCAGCAGGATAGTCATGGCAAGCCGTTGGTCTCTGTTTTGGATACGGACTATGCTGATGACATGGCCTTAATTGACAACAAGAAACTGGGACTACAGGAGACAACTGATCTTTTATGCAAAAACAGTGCTCTTGCGGGGCTCAAGGCCAACGCCAAAAAGACGCAAGCTATGACAGTCGGCAAGCATATTACACAGCAACCTTACACTGAAGAAAGCACACTCAGGATCACGGTAGATGGATGTCCAGTAGAGCAGGTTACTCACTTCACTTACCTGGGAGGTACAATCAGCAGCAACGGGACAATTGACTCTGAAATTTCCACACGCATTAAGAAAGCTTCTGGTGCTTTTAACTTACTTGGTAAGATTTGGAACAACAGGAACATCCTTCAGTCGACAAAGTTTCGGATATACAATGCTGCTGTTGTCACCATACTTACCTATGGTAGTGAAACCTGGACTACCACCCAGGTACAGATGGCGAGACTTGAAACGTTTCATCAACGCTGTTTGCGCCGTATCCTCCGCATCAGATGGTACCATCGGGCACGGAACAGTGATGTATTACAGCAAGCACAGTCAGCGAACATAGCCACAACCGTAGCTCTCAATAGGCTAAGGTGGTTAGGGCACATTGTAAGAATGCCTGAAGAGCGGCTGCCCAGGTATTTACTGGATTGGAAACCGAATAATGGGCGACGCTCAAGGGGAAGGCCTAGGAAATCATGGATTAACTGTGTCCTGGAAGATGCTACCCCAATTACTGGGAGGCCTAGTACCAGTCTAGAAGAGCTAAAGGAACTAGCAAGAGATAGGAAGAAGTGGAGGGAACTGCTGAGGAAGAGACGAGTTCTGTGCGCAGGCCACTCGAACGACTGACTCGAGGAGACCTCAACAAGTACAAGTAAAGTAGAATAACAAGGTCCTGAGATCAAAACTGTAATTAACATAATGAACAACTGTTGCAGTAACCAGACACCCCCATTTTAGAAAATAGAATAGCCCCGACGGCTTACCGCATACACTTTCACAACAATCGGTAACATCAGACGATCACACCGTGTGCTGCAATGGGTGTCCAAATATTTAACTTTACCACCTGAGAACACAGATACAATTTAAAATCCCAATCATCTGGACCTTTATAACTAATCATATACTGAAAATCAAATAAATCAGTCAAACTTTCCGTGATCTACAGCAGCGGACACACAAAAAATACTCAAAACAGTGCCCTTCAGCGGAAGGATATCTCGCCCCCCCCCGGGTGAAGAGTTATATTGAAGTTAAAATACTTGAGGTGTTTGTTTCTAGATCCATGGCAATAATAAGCAGTTTCAAAGAAAGTTGCTGATTGGACCAAGATCTAATGGCATTTTTCTAGGTCAAGGTGGTCTGAAAACAGATCAAGAATTCGGAGACCTCATATCTCCATTAAATATGGTTTCCTCAACACAAATAACGTATGTTTCATGTGAAAGTCCAATCCTTTGGCAATGTTTCATTTCAACATGTTATCATAAATTATGCAAATGACCTCTACATTAACATAATACACACTGTATGCATGGTGTTGTAAACTTTTAACTAACTTACACATTTTACAAGTATGAAATTCCCATCATTTACCGCTAAAAAGGTTTCAGATTAATTATGCAAATGAGGTCCATATTTGCATAATTGGTATCTGTTGATATTCTACCTGCGATAGATTATACATATTACATGTATGAAAGTCCTATAATGTAAAACACTGGAATTACATAATTCCTCATTTATTATGCAAATTAAGTCCTCATTTGCATAATTTGCATTTAATTATGCACGTCTCTGTGTAAGCTACTTACATTCCAAAACATCATGACAAACGTTGCTCCTTTCTGGACTTATCTGCTCTTAAAGATTTCTCCACCCCCCCTGCAGTTCTAGCACAAGCTGCTAGAAGGACCAAAGCCAAACCACTTATTCCTGACAGAAAAAGCTATCTGCTACCAAAAAATCAAGACCATAGCATGTTCAAGACAAAAGATACAAAAACCGGAAGTTCTGCTGCAGTACCAAGGTCAGCCACCAGGAGGCCCAGATTTGACCCTGACCTTTGTCTTCCTAAGACCTACCTACATACCAAATATCATCACCATCCATAAAAGCTTTCTTAAGTTATGCTCACCAGTAATTGGTGGAAACACAGACACACAGACGCACACACAGACAGACTCAAAACAATATCTCAATTTTTCATGGAGATGAAAATAAAAAAAAAACAACACTTTTATCTTAGCTATCCTTTTGTTTTCCGTTGTCTCTTCTGAAACACAAATTTTAATTTGCAAGGAACCAGCAGTTTGAAGATTTTTCAAACCTAGGTTTATTCACTGCCCTGCCTAATGATGTACATTACAGCATTCACTTTGTAAATGACGCTGTGGTAGAAACGGCTGCAGTCTAAAAGAAGGCTGCAAGGGGACTCAAAATCTACAGACTTTTCATTGAACAGGGCTACTCCGCGGGCATTTAAAAAAGAAAAGAGGTGTCCATCTCTGTTAAACATGGCCATTCGTTTGGGTACGCAATTTATTTCCAAACATCGCCAATGGTCAGAATCATTTACTAGTTATGCTTCTTACTTTTACAAGTTAGATAGTATTATTTCTAGACGACTAGGTAAAATTGACAAACATGTCGGGAAATGGGGAAAGCTAATGGGCTCTCTTTGACAGGTAATTAGGGTTCAACGTTCATATTCATAATCATTGTCAACTGATTTTATTATCAGTTTTGTGGTTATTAATATGACATTGTGTTAAACACTTTATGTTGTCTTTCATGCCATGCTTGTCCTCTGTAGGTGTCTGTTTTGTCTTTTATTGAAAAGCAATAAAATGAATTTAAAGAAAAAAGAAAAGAAAACGAATGTAAATCCTAGGCAGCGACAGTAGTCAGTTAACACTTAAATAACTCAGGAACTCACGTTAGCTGGGAAAAGAACGGTTTACACAAAGACACACCAAGTCTTACCATAGGAACTATAACCTTACTGAGTAAATTACGGAGATTACCTCCGGATGTTTTGAGTGACATCCATCACTCTTCTTCAGCGTCACTAAATGAACTAAGAGAATAAGCTCTTCGGGTTCTTAACGTTCTGAACACATGTGGGTACAAAATCTGGACAAGTTAAGAAAGCTCTCAAACCCTCCAACCAGTCCAAGAAACCAGCCAGAGGCAAGCCACTTGACAAAAGGAAAACGGTCAACACCACTATCTCTTACATCGAAGGTGTATTAGAAAATCTGCGAAGGATCCTACAATGCTTCAACTTCGGCACCAACTTTAAACCCTACTCCACCCTGAGGCAGAAGTTGGTTCACTCTTTTGACCGTGTACAGAAAACCATCATATCTGAGGTTATCTAAAGACTCAAATGTGAAGAATCCAACTGCAAAGACACCTGCCATGTTCGAGTCCTCCCATGCCACCGACCTTGTGTTCTTGGGAAAGGCACCTTACACGACTTTCCTCACTTGGTTTAGGTGCAAATGAGCATTGTCCTATTCTGTATCTGTTCCCTGTGTTTGTGGTGGCATAAAATAAGTTGAAAAAACAACAACTTGAGTTTGCCGTCACCATGTCTTGTCATGACATGTTAAAATATAAAAAAGGACACCTACATTTGGGAAACCAGCCAACCGTTGAAGGAAAGATACAAACAACATTGCGGAGCTACCCCAGGCGAATACACGTTGTATCATCGGGGAAGCAACAGGCATTTCCGACCTACGGTTGTATGAAAGAGGCCATCTATGAACGCATCTACAACCCCAACCTGAACCGAAAGGGAAGACTTCGCGTAGAACTCTCCAGTACATGGCACCTCGCTCTGCCACCACCCAAGGGACAGTAGCAGTTGCTTTGGTATTGTCTTACCATAGGAACTACCTTATCCTCATTTACATAACAGTGACACTTACGGGTCTTTGTCATGTTTAACTATTTCTTCAGTTCCTTTACATGTGATAAGTGTTGAATTTTTCAGTTTATTTAGTGATGCCGAAAAAGAGTAACGGATGTCACTCGAAACGTTAGTTATCCAGTAGTAGAGTTTAATTTGTCTTTGAATGTTGCTCACCTGAATGCTAGCCTTTATCAACGAATCAAAAACTTGTTTCCAGCAATCCTGTCTACATGTATATCCACAAAGAAACCAAGTAATAACTACGTTTCAATATTTCATTCTGATAAAAAGCAGTTATTCTCGATTTTCCAACAACTGCATTGTTCCAATCATCTGAATTACAAAGAGATGTAAGCATGTTGATTGTCGTTGTCGTGATTGTATTACACTGTGAGATACCTGCACATCTGTACTTAATACGATGTTGTGGAAGTTGTTATCAGATATAAAACATGGTCAAGTAGATTTGTTATTAATAAAGTTGTTTCTAATAAAAGTTGTAGACTATTTTGCGAGAAGAGTGAAGGAGACTATATACAACAGGACACACCAATCCTCTATCAACCGAGTCGGAGGGGGACGGTACCGACTTCCGGCGAACTTTGACCTAGTGCTGACGTCAAAGGTGCAAAAAAAACACAGCGTATCTACAACATTGGGGTCAGATAGCTTACAAAGCCCGGGAGATTCGGTCGTCAAATTCTTTTGAGTATGAGAACAGTTTTGAATAATATTATGTAATTTAACAACTTAGATGATCATCCATGCTAATTAGATCGTAGAATACTTAAACACGAATATCTCGACAACGACAGGAGATATCCAACTTCTGTTTTCAGATTACAACTCCTGGCCGGGAGGGCTTTTCGGTGATACCAAGTTTGTCATGTTTCGACCGTTATTTCCTATATCTAGGGTTACGGCGCCAGGGGGGGTTAGGGTTAGCGATTTTCAACTTTAAACACGAATATCTCGACAACGACAGGAGATATCCAACTTCTGTTTTCAGATTACAACTTATGGCCGGGAGGGCTTTCTGCTGATACCAAGTTTGTTATGTTTCGACCGTTATTTCCTATAGCTAGGGTTACGGCGCCAGGGGGGGGTTAGGGTTAGCGATTTTAACTTTAAACACGAATATCTCGACAACGACAGGAGATATCCAACTTTTGTTTTCAGATTACACCTCCTGGCCGGGAGGGCTTTCCGGTGATACCAAGTTTGTCATGTTTCGACCGTTATTTCCTATAGCTAGGGTTACGGCGCCAGGGTAGGTTAGGGTTAGCGATTTTAAACTTTAAACACGAATATCTCGACAACGACAGGAGATATCCAACTTCTGTTTTCAGATTACAACTTCTGGCCGGGAGGGCTTTCTGGTGATACCAAGTTTGTCATGTTTCGACCGTTATTTCCTATATCAAGGGTTACGGCGCCAGGGGGGGTTAGGGTTAGCGATTTTAAACTTTAAACACGAATTTCTCGACAACGACAGGAGATATTCAACTTCTGTTTTCAGATTACAACTTCTGGCCGGGAGGGCTTTCCGGTGATACCAAGTTTGTCATGTTTCGACCGTTATTTCCTATAGCTAGGGTTACGGCGCCAGGGGGGTTAGGGTTAGCGATTTTAAACTTTAAACACGAATATCTCGACAACGACAGGAGATATCAAACTTCTGTTTTCAGATTACACCTCCTGGCCGGGAGGGCTTTTCGGTGATACCAAATTTGTTATGTTTCGACCGTTATTTCCTATAGCTAGGGTTACGGCGCCAGGGGGGGTTAGGGTTAGCGATTTTAAACTTTAAACACGAATATCTCGACAACGACAGGAGATATCCAACTTCTGTTTTCAGATTACAACTTCTGGCCGGGAGGGCTTTCCGGTGATACCAAGTTTGTCATGTTTCGACCGTTATTTCCTATAGCTAGGGTTACAGCGCCAGGGGGGGTTAGGGTTAGCGATTTTAACTTTAAACACGAATATCTCGACAACGACAGGAGATATCCAACTTTTGTTTTCAGATTACACCTCCTGGCCGGGAGGGCTTTCCGGTGATACCAAGTTTGTCATGTTTCGACCGTTATTTCCTATAGCTAGGGTTACGGCGCCAGGGTAGGTTAGGGTTAGCGATTTTAAACTTTAAACACGAATATCTCGACAACGACAGGAGATATCCAACTTCTGTTTTCAGATTACAACTTCTGGCCGGGAGGGCTTTCTGGTGATACCAAGTTTGTCATGTTTCGACCGTTATTTCCTATATCAAGGGTTACGGCGCCAGGGGGGGTTAGGGTTAGCGATTTTAAACTTTAAACACGAATTTCTCGACAACGACAGGAGATATTCAACTTCTGTTTTCAGATTACAACTTCTGGCCGGGAGGGCTTTCCGGTGATACCAAGTTTGTCATGTTTCGACCGTTATTTCCTATAGCTAGGGTTACGGCGCCAGGGGGGTTAGGGTTAGCGATTTTAAACTTTAAACACGAATATCTCGACAACGACAGGAGATATCAAACTTCTGTTTTCAGATTACACCTCCTGGCCGGGAGGGCTTTTCGGTGATACCAAATTTGTTATGTTTCGACCGTTATTTCCTATAGCTATGGTTACGGCGCCAGGGGGGGTTAGGGTTAGCGATTTTAAACTTTAAACACGAATATCTCGACAACGACAGGAGATATCCAACTTCTGTTTTCAGATTACAACTTCTGGCCGGGAGGGCTTTCCGGTGATACCAAGTTTGTCATGTTTCGACCGTTATTTCCTATAGCTAGGGTTACGGCGCCAGGGGGGGGGTTAGGGTTAGCGATTTTAACTTTAAACACGAATATCTCGACAACGACAGGAGATATCCAACTTTTGTTTTCAGATTACACCTCCTGGCCGGGAGGGCTTTCCGGTGATACCAAGTTTGTCATGTTTCGACCGTTATTTCCTATAGCTAGGGTTACGGCGCCAGGGTAGGTTAGGGTTAGCGATTTTAAACTTTAAACACGAATATCTCGACAACGACAGGAGATATCCAACTTCTGTTTTCAGATTACAACTTCTGGCCGGGAGGGCTTTCTGGTGATACCAAGTTTGTCATGTTTCGACCGTTATTTCCTATATCAAGGGTTACGGCGCCAGGGGGGGTTAGGGTTAGCGATTTTAAACTTTAAACACGAATTTCTCGACAACGACAGGAGATATTCAACTTCTGTTTTCAGATTACAACTTCTGGCCGGGAGGGCTTTCCGGTGATACCAACTTTGTCATGTTTCGACCGTTATTTCCTATAGCTAGGGTTACGGCGCCAGGGGGGTTAGGGTTAGCGATTTTAAACTTTAAACACGAATATCTCGACAACGACAGGAGATATCAAACTTCTGTTTTCAGATTACACCTCCTGGCCGGGAGGGCTTTTCGGTGATACCAAATTTGTTATGTTTCGACCGTTATTTCCTATAGCTAGGGTTACGGCGCCAGGGGGGGTTAGGGTTAGCGATTTTAAACTTTAAACACGAATATCTCGACAACGACAGGAGATATCCAACTTCTGTTTTCAGATTACAACTTCTGGCCGGGAGGGCTTTCCGGTGATACCAAGTTTGTCATGTTTCGACCGTTATTTCCTATAGCTAGGGTTACAGCGCCAGGGGGGGTTAGGGTTAGCGATTTTAACTTTAAACACGAATATCTCGACAACGACAGGAGATATCCAACTTTTGTTTTCAGATTACACCTCCTGGCCGGGAGGGCTTTCCGGTGATACCAAGTTTGTCATGTTTCGACCGTTATTTCCTATAGCTAGGGTTACGGCGCCAGGGTAGGTTAGGGTTAGCGATTTTAAACTTTAAACACGAATATCTCGACAACGACAGGAGATATCCAACTTCTGTTTTCAGATTACAACTTCTGGCCGGGAGGGCTTTCTGGTGATACCAAGTTTGTCATGTTTCGACCGTTATTTCCTATATCAAGGGTTACGGCGCCAGGGGGGGTTAGGGTTAGCGATTTTAAACTTTAAACACGAATTTCTCGACAACGACAGGAGATATTCAACTTCTGTTTTCAGATTACAACTTCTGGCCGGGAGGGCTTTCCGGTGATACCAAGTTTGTCATGTTTCGACCGTTATTTCCTATAGCTAGGGTTACGGCGCCAGGGGGGTTAGGGTTAGCGATTTTAAACTTTAAACACGAATATCTCGACAACGACAGGAGATATCAAACTTCTGTTTTCAGATTACACCTCCTGGCCGGGAGGGCTTTTCGGTGATACCAAATTTGTTATGTTTCGACCGTTATTTCCTATAGCTATGGTTACGGCGCCAGGGGGGGTTAGGGTTAGCGATTTTAAACTTTAAACACGAATATCTCGACAACGACAGGAGATATCCAACTTCTGTTTTCAGATTACAACTTCTGGCCGGCAGGGCTTTCCGGTGATACCAAGTTTGTCATGTTTCGACCGTTATTTCCTATAGCTAGGGTTACGGCGCCAGGGGGGGGGGGTTAGGGTTAGCGATTTTAACTTTAAACACGAATATCTCGACAACGACAGGAGATATCCAACTTTTGTTTTCAGATTACACCTCCTGGCCGGGAGGGCTTTCCGGTGATACCAAGTTTGTCATGTTTCGACCGTTATTTCCTATAGCTAGGGTTACGGCGCCAGGGTAGGTTAGGGTTAGCGATTTTAAACTTTAAACACGAATATCTCGACAACGACAGGAGATATCCAACTTCTGTTTTCAGATTACAACTTCTGGCCGGGAGGGCTTTCTGGTGATACCAAGTTTGTCATGTTTCGACCGTTATTTCCTATATCAAGGGTTACGGCGCCAGGGGGGGTTAGGGTTAGCGATTTTAAACTTTAAACACGAATTTCTCGACAACGACAGGAGATATTCAACTTCTGTTTTCAGATTACAACTTCTGGCCGGGAGGGCTTTCCGGTGATACCAACTTTGTCATGTTTCGACCGTTATTTCCTATAGCTAGGGTTACGGCGCCAGGGGGGTTAGGGTTAGCGATTTTAAACTTTAAACACGAATATCTCGACAACGACAGGAGATATCAAACTTCTGTTTTCAGATTACACCTCCTGGCCGGGAGGGCTTTTCGGTGATACCAAATTTGTTATGTTTCGACCGTTATTTCCTATAGCTAGGGTTACGGCGCCAGGGGGGGTTAGGGTTAGCGATTTTAAACTTTAAACACGAATATCTCGACAACGACAGGAGATATCCAACTTCTGTTTTCAGATTACAACTTCTGGCCGGGAGGGCTTTCCGGTGATACCAAGTTTGTCATGTTTCGACCGTTATTTCCTATAGCTAGGGTTACAGCGCCAGGGGGGGTTAGGGTTAGCGATTTTAAACTTTAAACACGAATATCTCGACAACGACAGGAGATATCCAACTTCTGTTTTCAGATTACAACTTCTGGCCGGGAGGGCTTTCTGGTGATACTAAGTTTGTCATGTTTCGACCGTTATTTCCTATAGCTAGGGTTATGGCGCCAGGGGGGGGTAGGGTTAGCGATTTTAAACTTTAAACACGAATATCTCGACAACGACAGGAGATATCCAACTTCTGTTTTCAGATTACAACTCCTGGCCGGGAGGGCTTTTCGGTGATACCAAATTTGTTATGTTTCGACCGTTATTGCCTATAGCTAGGGTTACGGCGCCAGGGGGGGTTAGGGTTAGCGATTTTAAACTTTAAACACGAATATCTCGACAACGACAGGAGATATCAAACTTCTGTTTTCAGATTACACCTCCTGGCCGGGAGGGCTTTTCGGTGATACCAAATTTGTTATGTTTCGACCGTTATTTCCTATAGCTAGGGTTACGGCGCCAGGGTAGGTTAGGGTTAGCGATTTTAAACTTTAAACACGAATATCTCGACAACGACAGGAGATATCCAACTTCTGTTTACAGATTACAACTTCTGGCCGGGAGGGCTTTCTGGTGATACCAAGTTTGTCATGTTTCGACCGTTATTTCCTATAGCTAGGGTTACGGCGCCAGGGGGGGTTAGGGTTAGCGATTTTAAACTTTAAACACGAATATCTCGACAACGACAGGAGATATCCAACTTCTGTTTTCAGATTACAACTCCTGGCCGGAAGGGCTGTCCGGTGATACCAAGTTTGTCATGTTTCGACCGTTATTTCCTATAGCTAGGGTTACGGCGCCAGGGGGGGGGTTAGGGTTAGCGATTTTAAACTTTAAACACGAATATCTCGACAACGACAGGAGATATCCAACTTCTGTTTTCAGATTACAACTCCTGGCCGGGAGGGCTTTCAGGTGATACCGAGTTTGTCATGTTTCGACCGTTATTGCCTATAGCTAGGGTTACGGCGCCATGGGGGGTTAGGGTTAGCGATTTTCAACTTTAAACACGAATATCTCGACAACGACAGGAGATATCCAACTTCTGTTTTCAGATTACAACTCCTGGCCGGGAGGGCTTTTCGGTGATGTACCAAGTTTGTCATGTTTCGACCGTTTATTTCCTATAGCTAGGGTTACGGCGCCGGGGGGGGGGGGTGGGGGTTAGGGTTAGCGATTTTAAACTTTAAACACGAATATCTCGACAACGACAGGAGATATCCAACTTCTGTTTTCAGATTACAACTCCTGGCCGGGAGGGCTTTCCGGTGATACCAAGTTTGTCATGTTTCGACCGTTATTTCCTATAGCTAGGGTTACGGCGCCAGGGGGGGGTTAGGGTTAGTGATTTTAAACTTTAAACAGGAATATCTCGACAACGACAGGAGATATCCAACTTCTGTTTTCAGATTACAACTCCTGGCCGGGAGGGCTTTCCGGTGATACCCAAGTTTGTCATGTTTCGACCGTTATTTCCTATAGCTAGGGTTACGGCGCCAGGGTAGGTTAGGGTTAGCGATTTTTAAACTTTAAACACGAATATCTCGACACGACAGGAGATATCCAACTTCTGTTTTCAGATTACAACTTCTGGCCGGGAGGGCTTTCTTGTGATACCAAGTTTGTCATGTTTCGACCGTTATTTCCTATAGCTAGGGTTACGGCGCCAGGGGGGTTTAGGGTTAGCGATTTTAAACTTTAAACACGAATATCTCGACAACGACAGGAGATATCCAACTTCTGTTTTCAGATTACAACTCCTGGCCGGGAGGGCTTTCCGGTGATACCAAGTTTGTCATGTTTCGACCGTTATTTCCTATAGCTAGGGTTACGGCGCCAGGGGGGGTTAGGGTTAGCGATTTTAAACTTTAAACACGAATATCTCGACAACGACAGGAGATATCCAACTTCTGTTTTCAGATTACAACTCCTGGCCGGGAGGGCTTTCCGGTGATACCAAGTTTGTCATGTTTCGACCGTTATTTCCTATAGCTAGGGTTACGGCGCCAGGGGGGGTTAGGGTTAGCGATTTTCAACTTTAAACACGAATATCTCGACAACGACAGGAGATATCCAACTTCTGTTTTCAGATTACAACTCCTGGCCGGGAGGGCTTTCCGGTGATACCAAGTTTGTCATGTTTCGACCGTTTATTTCCTATAGCTAGGGTTACGGCGCCAGGGGGGGTTAGGGTTAGCGATTTTCAACTTTAAACACGAATATCTCGACAACGACAGGAGATATCCAACTTCTGTTTTCAGATTACAACTCCTGGCCGGGAGGGCTTTCCGGTGATACCAAGTTTGTCATGTTTCGACCGTTATTTCCTATAGCTAGGGTTACGGCGCCAGGGGGGGTTAGGGTTAGCGATTTTCAACTTTAAACACGAATATCTCGACAACGACAGGAGATATCCAACTTCTGTTTTCAGATTACAACTCCTGGCCGGGAGGGCTTTCCGGTGATACCAAGTTTGTCATGTTTCGACCGTTATTTCCTATAGCTAGGGTTACGGCGCCAGGGGGGTTAGGGTTAGCGATTTTAACTTTAAACACGAATATCTCGACAACGACAGGAGATATCCAACTTCTGTTTTCAGATTACAACTCCTGGCCGGGAGGGCTTTCCGGTGATACCAAGTTTGTCATGTTTCGACCGTTATTTCCTATAGCTAGGGTTACGCGCGCCAGGGGGGGTTAGGGTTAGCGATTTTAAACTTTAAACACGAATATCTCGACAACGACAGGAGATATCCAACTTCTGTTTTCAGATTACAACTCCTGGCCGGGAGGGCTTTCCGGTGATACCAAGTTTGTCATGTTTCGACCGTTATTTCCTATAGCTAGGGTTACGGCGCCAGGGGGGGTTAGGGTTAGCGATTTTAAACTTTAAACCGAATATCTCGACAACGACAGGAGATATCCAACTTCTGTTTTCAGATTACAACTCCTGGCCGGGAGGGCTTTCCGGTGATACCAAGTTTGTCATGTTTCGACCGTTATTTCCTATAGCTAGGGTTACGGCGCCAGGGGGGTTAGGGTTAGCGATTTTCAACTTTAAACACGAATATCTCGACAACGACAGGAGATATCCAACTTCTGTTTTCAGATTACAACTCCTGGCCGGGAGGGCTTTCCGGTGATACCAAGTTTGTCATGTTTCGACCGTTATTTCCTATAGCTAGGGTTACGGCGCCAGGGGGGGTTAGGGTTAGCGATTTTCAACTTTAAACACGAATATCTCGACAACGACAGGAGATATCCAACTTCTGTTTTCAGATTACAACTCCTGGCCGGGAGGGCTTTCCGGTGATACCAAGTTTGTCATGTTTCGACCGTTATTTCCTATAGCTAGGGTTACGGCGCCAGGGGGGTTAGGGTTAGCGATTTTAAACTTTAAACACGAATATCTCGACAACGACAGGAGATATCCAACTTCTGTTTTCAGATTACAACTCCTGGCCGGGAGGGCTTTCCGGTGATACCAAGTTTGTCATGTTTCGACCGTTATTTCCTATAGCTAGGGTTACGGCGCCAGGGGGGGTTAGGGTTAGCGATTTAAACTTTAAACACGAATATCTCGACAACGACAGGAGATATCCAACTTCTGTTTTCAGATTACAACTCCTGGCCGGGAGGGCTTTCGGTGATACCAAGTTTGTCATGTTTCGACCGTTATTTCCTATAGCTAGGGTTACGGCGCCAGGGGGGGTTAGGGTTAGCGATTTTCAACTTTAAACACGAATATCTCGACAACGACAGGAGATATCCAACTTCTGTTTTCAGATTACAACTCCTGGCCGGGAGGGCTTTCCGGTGATACCAAGTTTGTCATGTTTCGACCGTTATTTCCTATAGCTAGGGTTACGGCGCCAGGGGGGGTTAGGGTTAGCGATTTTAAACTTTAAACACGAATATCTCGACAACGACAGGAGATATCCAACTTCTGTTTTCAGATTACAACTCCTGGCCGGGAGGGCTTTTCGGTGATACCAAGTTTGTCATGTTTCGACCGTTATTTCCTATAGCTAGGGTTACGGCGCCAGGGGGGTTAGGGTTAGCGATTTTAAACTTTAAACGAATATCTCGACAACGACAGGAAATATCCAACTTCTGTTTTCAGATTACAACTCCTGGCCGGGAGGGCTTTCCGGTGATACCAAGTTTGTCATGTTTCGACCGTTATTTCCTATAGCTAGGGTTACGGCGCCAGGGGGGGTTAGGGTTAGCGATTTTAACTTTAAACACGAATATCTCGACAACGACAGGAGATATCCAACTTCTGTTTTCAGATTACAACTCCTGGCCGGGAGGGCTTTCCGGTGATACCAAGTTTGTCATGTTTCGACCGTTATTTCCTATAGCTAGGGTTACGGCGCCAGGGGGGGTTAGGGTTAGCGATTTTAAACTTTAACCCCTCAACAGTAACCTTCCCGGACTGATTAATCTGTCCACTGGGGTCCGCACGGACCCCAAAACAGTTTTTTGCTAATTTTTTAGAATTATCAGTATGCTATACCAGCTCAATTGTTTTGCTGAATCGATGTGTGAACCTCTGAGTCCACATTACGCACAAAAAATCATACATTTTTACCTTTTCAATTTTTTTGGATAGAAGTCCAATTTTGAAAGTGAAGAAAAGAAGGAATCAAGAAATACCCGTTTTTTAAAGCTTTGGAGGTTCGTGGGACTGGGGGAGGGGCTTATTGCCCCCCTCAGAACTCGGAACGGTAATACGTATGGCCACCAAATTTTTCAGAATGGGGTACTAGTAAAAAATAATCAATACAACAATTTTGATGTCGTTATGACGTAGTATGACGTCATTATGACGTCATTCATATTATTTTAATGGCTAAAACCGTTATAAAGGTTATTCTCTTAAAACTTATGGTATACAACGCAACTTTAACAAAAAGTGTTTATGATAAAATGATAAGGTCTGCTAAAGCTTATGTTGCCCTTAGCAACACCAGTGACGTCATACAATGACGTCATACATATTTAATATCCGCCATCTTGGATCTTGGTTTTGACCAATGACGTCATCAAATTAGCATAAATTATTAATAAAAATCACATTAAATTATATAAAATGTTATTAATGTTAGAAAGCATGTGTCACTTATCATAAAAAGCCTGAAAATAAAGTAAGTATAAGAAAAAAAGTAAAGTATAAGAACGCCAGTGTATCTATTACGATCGAGAGCCGGCTGGGGTCCGCGCGGACCCCAAAAGAAATCAGATACAAATTTTTAAAAAATGGGGGAACGGAATTTTCTGCACTGTGTTGAGGCACAACACTGTGGGTGACAATTACCTGAAATTTCGGAAAAAAATCTTTAGAAACAAGAAAACTATTACAGAATATATAGGCTGGGGGCTGGGTCCGCGCGACCCCAGGTGGTACTGTTTAGGGTTAACACGAATATCTCGACAACGACAGGAGATATCCAACTTCTGTTTTCAGATTACAACTTCTGGCCGGGAGGGCTTTCCGTGATAGGGTTAGGTTGGTTAGGGTTAGGGTTAGGGTAGGGTTAGGGTTAGGGTTAGGGTTAGGGTTAGGGTAGGGTTAGGGTTAGGGTTAGGGTTTAGGGTTAGGGTTGGGTTAGGGTTAGGGTTAGGGTAGGGTAGGGTTAGGGTT